>CM069156.1:6275025-6335025 GCA_035221665.1 Okamejei kenojei
CATAGAGAGATAGGTATTCCCTAGTGTGCAGGGAAAGGATAATATAAAAGAGAAACAATAGAACTAGAGTGAATGGGTGATCGATGGTCGGCATGGCCTAGTGGGCCAAAGAGCCTGTATCTTTTAAAATAAATTATGTTCCACTCAACAGCCCTTTATTATTTGACATGAATGCTTGCAAACACTGATACCATCTGGTTATCAAGTGTGGAAACATTGATTGAATGTCATCATCCCAAATCAAACCTGTGATTTAAAAAACGTAACAAAGTGCAGGAGTAACTCAACGGGTCAGACAGCATCTCGTGGAGGACATGGATAGATGAATGTTTTGGGTCGGTGACCACCAATCATCTCATAAGGGTCCTACCCATAATTCATCTATTTCACATCTACCAGCAGTTTTGACCCGCTGATTACTCCACCCACTTTGTGAGGTTTTTTTTTAAAACCAGCACTGGGTCCACCTTGTGATTTCTAGTCTTTTCCCTCCAAATATTCTGAGTAAACATATCTCTCATCCTACTTTTTAAAATATATTTTTGAAATCCCCCTGAAGACATCTTTCAGGATTTATAGTGAGCGTTTTTAGTTCCCTAAACAGTGGTCCCATAGAATCATAGAGTCTTACAGCGTGGAAATAGGGCCAAATCTTTGCCCAGGCCGGCCAACATGTCCCACTCTACAGCTATCCCACCTGCCTGCAATTTGGCCCATATCCCTCCCCAAACTGTCAAAGTTGCCACAGCCAGACATATAGACTAGCTTTTATCCACAAGTCGTAGCTCAATTCGTGGCGGGAGATCGCAACCCTTCACGTGGTCCGCCCTGTTTCCCACTAATGCAAACAACTCGACGTGCTCAAACAAAGATCAAATAGAAACCAGTTGTCCAACAACTTAGGGCTGTGCACGCCACACGAAAGAAGAAGAAGATAGCGTGAAATCTATTCAATGGCCAAAAATCTGTAGTCTCCCTTTTGCTCTGGTAATTTTATATAATACACAAGTTTAATCGATAAAGTTTTATTATTTAATGTTTAATGTTTATGTGTCATTTCCTAACTGTACACTGTATGTCATTTGTCACTTCGGGCATAGCACCAAGGCCAAATTCCTTGGTATGTGAATACTTGGCCAATTAAACCCTATTCATAATCATTCAAACCTGTCCTATCCATGTACCTGTTCAAAGTTTCTTCTTTAAACACTGCGATAGTCCCAATGCAGAGAAGTAAAGTAAGTTTTTTATTGGCCCAAGTGATTCACAATACAAGGAAATTTGCCTTGGTGCTACCACCCACACAGTAACTAACATGTAACAACTAAAAGCAATAACCGAGCTGGAGAAGCTGCATGCTTTTTTTTTTTTTGTTTTTGACAGTCTTGCAATCCTCTGAAGGTTTTAACTGCGAAACTCTTCACAACACGACGGGGGAGGTTTTTCAGATACGGGACTTACGTGGCTCAGAGAAGCATGCACCCTCCGCTGCAAACTCACGCCGGGACCATTACGTGATCATTCCCCAGCACCTTCGCGCCCGACAACCAACGAGGCTTTCATGCTTGCTTAACATCACTGACGCTCCGATTCAGTCTCACCAGGATTCAACCCTTGCAGAACAAGCCGTGGACTAACGTTCAAGCCGGCTGCGAAGCAGCGAGTCCTATCACTACAGGAAAGGAAGAGGACGAACAATACACAGACCAAGCGTGACTGAGCCAACAAGAAGCGTTTCCTGTACTTCAGTAACACGTGACAATAAATACTAAACTGACACTAAAAACCGATTCAAAAAGACTCAAAGAGGTAATGGGCTTCAGGGACGCCTAGCTGGTGAGAGTTGCCTGATAACAGCCTTGGGAAGAAACTGCCCCTGAATCTGGAGGCATGGAGAAACCTAAACATGCTTGTTAGAATTAAATTGGTGGAGAAGGGGACTATGAAGCAGTGGTGAATCCCACTCAAGACCAATGTGGTTGGGACAAGTGGAGAAACTCAGTGGATCAGGCAGCAATCTTGCCTCTCACTTTTGCTTTCAGTGGCAGAAAAACCGTGCTATAAAGTGAAGAAAGCTTAGAGATGCAGCTCGGGAGTTGTCAGTGTACAGTATACTAACACTGCAAGCATGAATCATAGCACAGCTTGGGGTCAAGGAAAGATCGTCACAGTCGCCGGCCCTGTTTTCCACCGCTCTTTCCCACCACCACGCATAAGAAGCGACGAGACAGGACCACCCGTTGTACCAGATGCTAGAAGCGTGTTCCAGCTCTGGCCGAACAACCTCTAATCTTGTGTTGGACTCCGATAAGGAGAAGAAGCTCTAACAATCATGGCATTAACCAGCACTCCCAGGTGACGAACGTTACCACACCAGCTGACGTTATTTTCTGTGGGTCACATCAATTTGGGCCGAACACATATATTTTGGAATGTTATTGTTACTTACTTTGTATATCGACAAATGACATTCTAACCTAATTTCCCTTTGGTGCCCGCACCCCAAAGCATCACATCAACCACCTCCCTCCCTTCCATCGACTCCCATCCCACACCTCACGCGCTGCGCCGCGGCAAGGCCAGCAGCATCATCAAGGACCAGTCGCACCCTGTACCACTCCCTCTTCTCTCACCCTCTCCCCATCGGGCAAAAGGTACAGAATGTGAAAACGAGCACACCTCCAGATTCAGGGGCAGTTTCTTCCCCAGCATTGTTATCAGGCAACCGTAATCATCCCACCACCACCAGAGAGCACGCTGAAACTACTATCTACCACTTTGGTGACCCTCGTATTATCTTTGATCGGACTTTTGCTGGCTTTACCTTGGCACTACCGGTTATTCTCTTATCATGTAATCTGTACACTGTAAAGGCTCGATTGTTAATCATGTACTGTCTTATCCGCTGACTGGTTAGCACACAACAAAATCTTTTCACTTACCTCATTACACGTTACAATAAACTAAACTGATTGGTGCTCCATTGATCCTGCCAGCTGCTTTAGGATGTGTGTCGTATGATGAACTCAACGTAAATATTCTGCTCCTATTTTTTACATTTAATAAATATTCCCATTAGCTGACCAACTCCAAAGGGAGAGTGCCCCTTGTTCGGATTCCGTCAATCCATGGGGATCAGGGAAAAAGATGGAATGGACTGGGATTGGAGTGATGAGTAGTATTGTCCCTTGCTGGAATTGTCACGTTGTACAATATCGGAGCAGAAGTCCATCAACTTACCTTCTCGAAATTGGTTTCTGTAGGGAGTTGGAGATGTTTCTTCCTCGATACACCCATTTATATAGTGTCATTAGCAATAAGCACACAGGTAAACTCCATTTAAACTATCCAGTAACAATATAGACCGACATAGAACAGTACAGCACAAAACCAGGCCCTTTGTCCACAGTGCCTGTTCTGAACATGCTGCCAAGAACCAACTCAGTCTGAAGAAGGATTTTGGCCCGAAACGTTGCCTATTTCCTTCGCTCCATAGATGCTGCTGCACCCGCTGAGTTTCTCCAGCACTTTTGTCTACCTTCGATTTTCCAGCATCTGCAGTTCCTTCTTAAACACCAACTCTTGACTACCGGCACATAAGAATAAGGGGGTAAGGCATTTAGAACGGAGATGAGGAAACACATTTTCTCACAGAGAGTTGTGAGTCTGTGGAATTCCCTGCCTCAGAGGACGGTGGAGGCCAGTCCTCTGGATACTTTCAAGAGAGAGCTTGATCGGGCTTTTAAAGATAGCGGAGTCATGGCTGATCTATCCTTCCCTCCTAGCCCCATTTTCCTGCCTTCTCCCCATAACCCCTGACACACGTACTAATCAAGAATCTATCTATCTCTGCCTTAAAAACATTGATGGAGATTGACAGATTATTGAACGCAGATTATTGGAATGGAGATGAGGGAAAACTTTTTCACCCAGAGAGTTGTGAATATGGAATTCTCTGCCTCAGAATTTAGTGGAGGCCAATTCTCTGGATGCTTTCAATAGAGAATCTCTTGTGGTTGCATTTTACTCCACTGTCTTTGTAGTGTAACCACATGCAATCCTGCATCTGAACAGGTTTGACAGGTTAAATTACGTGTTATCATTTAAATTACATTTTAAACAGCGATCGTTTCACTGAACTCCTCCGCTCAGCCCGCCCTACACCTACCTGATCTCCCGGTTGCTAAACACTTTTAACTCCCCCTCCCATTCCCACACTGACCTTTCTGTCCTGGGCCTCCTCCATTGTCAGAGTGAGGCCCAGCGCAAATTGGAGGAACAGCACCTCATATTTCGCTTGGGCAGCTCACACCCCAGCTGTATGATTATTGATTTCTCTAACTTCAAGTAACCTTTGCTTTCCTTCTCCCTATACATCCCTCCCCCACCCTAGTTCTCTGACTAGTTTCGCTGTCCTTCAGATTAATTTTACAGTTTGTTTGCCCCATTGTCACCTTCCCCGCAGCCAACAATGAACCGTTTTACATTTCCTTTGATCGGTCGTTTTTACACCTCACCCTTCCATATCTTTAGACTCCCTCTGCCCCGACTCTCAGACTGAAGAAGGGTCTCGACCCCGAAACGTGTTAGAATTCAGTGGAGGCCGGTTCTCTGGATGCTTTCAAGAGAGAGTTAGATAGAGCTCTTAAAGATAGCGGAGTCAGGAGATATGGGGAGAAGGCAGGAACGGGGCACTGATTGGGGATGATCAGCCATGATCACATTGAATGGCGGTGCTGGCTCGAAGGGCCGAATGGCCTACTCCTGCACCTATTGTCTATTGATTAGTACAGGTGTCAGGGGTTATGGGGAGAAGGCAGGAGAATGGGGTTGAGAGGGAAAGATAGATCAGCCATGATTGAATGGCGGAGTAGCCACTTAGACAACTGCCAGGGAATAGTTTTAATGGAATTCACCTACGACACCTGGTGGCAGCCTACGACAGCACCTACGACAACCTACGACTACCTACGACAGCAAAAATTGTCACCAATGTCTCAGAAAATGTTATAACATGTTGAAAATTTTGCGGCAGTCACCTGTGGTTTCCCCAAAAAATTACCTCAGGTGGACAGGCCCATTAACCAGATGGTAAACACATAGTTGATCCCCTGACAATATTCTTAGACAGATGTTAACACATACACAAAGCTATTATCTTAAACCCCAAAGGATGAAGATGAGTAAACGTCAGTATTGGCAGTAAACTGAGTTTTAAACCGTGTTGTTTGAATTAAGTTTTATTAACTCGATCCCGACTACAGGCGCTGTCTGTACGGAGTTTGCACGTTCTCCCCGTGACCGCGTGGGTTTTCTCCGAGATCTTCGGTTTCCTCCCACACTTCAAAGACGTGCATGTTTGTGGGTTAATTGGCTTGGTATAAATGTAAATTGGCCCTGGTGTGTGTAGGACAATGTCAGTGTGTGGGGATCGCTGGTCGGTGCGGGCTCGGTGGGCCGAAGGGCCTGTTTCCGTGCTGTATCTCCAAACTAAACTGTACTCATGAACCATGGTACCTCTTTGCTTTTTAAAGAGAAATCCACTGATACAATATAAAGATGGTTTCAATAGGAAAAAAAAAATTCTCTATTTAATTAGCAAGAAATTTTGAAGTACCCAGCAATCGAAAAATATTAAAAATGGGATAGATATGAAAAATCACAATAATATTTTTCCTAGCATAGTCATCATGGGTCTGACCTCCCCACCATCGAAGGGATCGACAGGAGTCGCTGGCTCAAAAAGGCAGCCAGCATCGTCAGAGACCCACACCATCCTGGCCACACACTCATTTCACCCCTGCCGTATGGAAGAAGGCACAGGAGTCTGAAAACTGTAACGTCCGGGTTCAGGAACAGCTTCTTCCTTACAACCATTCAATGCTATGAACTCCAACTAATCTCTGAACTATGAATTGCCCTAATGGCACCAGGGAATACAGGCTTGGGTTCTGTTTTTGCATTATCTTTTTTTTTTAGTTTATTGAATTTTTTGTTGTGTATTAAGGTAACTACTGAGTACTATCTTACATACCTACTGTACTGCTGCAAGTAATAATGTCATCCTTCTGTTTTGGGCCAGATGACAATAAATCTCTCTCTCTCTCTCTCTCTCTCTCTCTCTCTCTCTCTCTCTCTCTCTCTCCTCTCTCTCTCTCTCTCCTCTGTCTCTCTCTCTGTCTCTCTCCTCTCTCTCTGTCTGTCTCTGTCTCTGTCTCTCTCTCTCTCTCTCTGTCTGTCTCTTCTCTCTCTCTCTGTGTCTCTGTCTCTCTCTCTCTCTCTCTCTCTCTCTCTCTCTCTCTCTGTGTCTCTGTCTGTCTGTCTGTCTCTCTCTCTCTCTCTTGGCTCGGACAAAACTCTGAACATTAATACCCCTTTATCTGTTATTTGCACTTTATCAGTTTATTTATTCATGTGTGTATTTACGTACAGTATATAATGGTATATGGACACACTGATCTGTTTTGTAGTCAATGCCTACTATGTTCTGTAAAGCAAAGAAAGAATTTCATTGTCCTGTCAGGGACACACGACAATAAACTCTTTTGACCTTTGACTTGATATCTCTCTCTGTCTCTCTGTGTCTCTGTCTCTGTCTCTGTCTCTCTCTCTCTATCTCTCTCTCTCTGTCTCTAGCTGTATCTGTCCCTGCCTGTCTCTCCCTCTGTCTCTCTCTATCTTTCTCTCTGTCTCTCTCTGTCTCTCTCTGTCTCTCTCTCTCTCTCTGTCTCTCTCTCTCTCTCTCTCTCTCTCTCTCTCTCTCTCTCCTCTCCTTCTCTCTCCTCTCTCTCTCTGTCTCTCTTCTGTCTCTCTCGTTCTCTCTGTCTCTCTCTGTCTCTCTCAGAATAGTGCTTGCGTTGGAAATTCTGCAAAACTAACATTCTTATTTCCTATCTCTGTCAATAACTTTGAATACTTAAGATAAACACAAACAGTTCCCTAGCTTTGGCCCACCGAGTCCTCCACCGCTCGCCCGCTCACATTAGTTCTATATTATTCCACCTTCACCTCCATTTCCTACACCCGAGGGACAATTCACAGTGGGCCAAGCAACCCGCAACCCGCAGAGACAAGGAACAGCAGATGCTGGTTTACAGAAAAAGTGCTGGAGTAACTTAGCAGGTGGGGGGCAGCATCCCTGGAGAGCGTGTGTAAGTGACGATTCGCCTTCTTCAGTCTGAATATTGTCAATGAATATTGATCCATAGCTGCTTAACACCGAATATTAATCTGGTTATTTTGTCTTACTGATAATAGTTGTTTTGCAAATGGAATTGAGGTGCTGAGTAACTCAGTGTGTCAGGCAGCATCTCTGGAGCAAATGTGTCTCCCTCCTTCCATGGTAATTTTGGTCGGGAATTCTAAGATGCTGAGCGGGCGAAAGTAATGAGATGGAGGTGAAGGATTTGTCCCCTTGAGTATGGAGCTGTCTGAGTTTCACTGACAGCATGCAGAGAACGTGATTGTCTTTTACTTATGTTTGTTTGGAGGACCCAAGTTTAATTTTAGAATAAAAAAAGGACAACACAAAGCGCTGGAGTTACTCAGAGGGTCAGGCAGCAACTCTGGAAAACATGGATAGGTGACGTTTCGGATCAGGACCCTGCCTCAGACCGTTGATTACTTATCTGGAGGAAGTAACGTGATTGCCGTGAGATGTTTAGAAAAAGACAGCATGGGTAGAGTTACTGCCTCACAGCGCCAGAGGCCCGGGTTCGATCCTGACCACGGGTGCTGTCCGTACGGAGTTTGCACGCTCTCCCCGTGGCCTGCGTGGGTTTCCCCCGGGCGCTCCTGTTTCCTCCCACGCTCCAACGCCGTACAGGTTTGTAGGTTAATTGGCTTCGGTATAATTGTAAATTGTCCCCCGTGTGTGTGTGTGTGTGTGTAGAATAGTGTGTGTGTGTGTGTGTGTGTGTGTGTGTGTAGGATAGTGTTAGGTGCGCGGGGATCGCAGGTCGGCGCGGACCCGGTGGGCCGAAGGGCCTGTTTCCGCACCGTGTTTTTCTCTAAACTAGTGATAATGTGAATGTAGACAAAAATGCTGGAGAAACTCAGCGGGTGAGGCAGCATCTATGGAGCGAAGGAATAGGTGACATTTCGGGTTGAGACCCTTCTTCAGACTGATGTGGGGGGGGGGGGGGTGGGAAGAAGAAAGGAAGTATACATTTTAAGTATATATTTAAGAAAGAACTGCAGATGCTGGAAAATAGAAGGGGGACAAAAATGCTGGAGAAATAGTCAAAACGTCACCTATACCTTTGCTCCATAGATGCTGCCTCACCCGCTGCGTTTCTCCAGCATTTTTGTCCACCTTCGATTTTTCCAGCATCTGCAGTTCTTTCTTAAACATTGTATATTGTGGATTTTTTTCAAAAAGTTCCCCACTGTGGGATCAAATCCCAACCTGGACCAAAGAATCATTTGGATTTACCAAGAAGGACGACGGCGAATTCTGGTAGGACATTTCGGATGATTAAGTTTATCTTATTGAATAATTGCACCTTATTGCATTGAAGCTGTTGCATCTTCCAGCAAACACTGTCACTTATATCTGGAGTTGTACAGGGGTTTTGGTGAGGCCACACCTGGAGTATTGCGTACAGTTTTGGTCTCCAAATCTGAGAAAAGACATTCTTGCCATAGAGGGAGTACAGAGAAGGTTCACCAGACTGATTCCTGGGATGGCAGGACTTTCATATGAGGAAAGACTGGATAGACACAGCTTGTACTCGCTAGAATTTAGAAGATTGAGAGGGGATCATATAGAAACTTACAAAATTCTTAAGGGGTTGGACAGGCTAGATGCGGGAAGATTGTTTCCAATGTTGAGGAAGTCCAGAACAAGGGGTCACAGTTTAAGGATAAGGGGGAATTCCTTTAGGACCGCGATGAGGAAAACATTTTTCACACAAAGAGTGGTGAATCTGTGGAATTCTCTGCCACAGAAGGTAGTTGAGGCCAGTTCATTGGCTATATTTAAGAGGGAGTTAGATGTGGCTCTTGTGGCTAAAGGGATCAGGGGGTATGGAGATAAGGCAGGTAGGTACAGGATACTGAGTTGGATGATTAGCCATGATCATATTGAATGGCTCGAAGGGCCGAATGGCCTACTCCTGCACCTGCGTTCTATGTTTCTATGTTTCTATGTCACAGGATGCAGTTTGATGATTTCTGCCGAAAGTTTGCAAATATCACAGTTCTGACCCTGGGCCCTGACTTTGACGGCGATGGAGGTGCAGGTAATGGAGGGAAATGTGTTCTTGATGAAGGTGACTGGTGGGGGGGCAGAAATTGTTCCGCAGACAAGGAAGAAATAAAAATGAAGAATATCAAAATGATCACTGGATGCTGGATGTAGAGTCGTAGAGTCATACAGTGTGGAAACAGGCCCTTCAGCCCACCGGGTCCGCGCCGACCAGCGATCCCCCCCGCACACTAGCGCTATCCTACACACGCGCGGGACAATTTATATTCATACCAACCAACCTACAATACAAAAGGTAGACAAAAAATGCTGGATAAACTCAGCGGGTGCGGCAGCATCTATGGAGCGAAGGAAATAGGCGACGTTTCGGGCCGAAGGTTTGGGACGATGAGTAGACAAAAAAGTTCCTTAGCTCGGCGGTTTTGCAGGGGCGGTCACGGTGGCGCGGCGGTAGAGTCGCCGCTTTACTGCACTCGCCGCACCGGAGACCCGGGTTCGATCCCGACTACGGGCGCCGTCTGTACGGACTTTGCACGTTCTCCCCGTCACCGCGTGTGTTTTCTCCGGGATCTTCCGTTTCCTCCCACACTCCAAAGACGTCCAGGTTTGTAGGTAAATTGACATAGTATAGGTTTAAATTGTCCTAAGTGTGCGTAGGTTAGTCTTAGTGTTAATGTGCTGCGATCGCCGGTCAGTACGGACTCAGTGGGCCGAAGGGCCTGTTTCCGTGCTGTATCTCTAAACTAAACTAACTCATCTCACAGTTCATGTGATGTTGTGGACCGTTGCAAATCAATCTATTATTTTACTTGTTAGAGGTGTAAATGGTAACGGCACGGGAAAAACACTGGATGTGATCAATCTTGAAGATAGGCGCAAAATGCCGGGAGTAACTCATCGGGACAGGCAGCATCTCTGGAGAGATGGAATGGGTGGTGTTTTGGGTCGAGACCCTTCTTCAGACTCAATCAGCCTTGAAGCCAGATTAACATTGCCGTAACCATAATTTTGACTAAAGTAAATCGGTCATAAGTATTAGGTAGAAACAAGGAACTGCAGATGCTGGATTACCAAGGAAAGACACAAAGTGCTGGAGTAACTCAGCGGGTCAGACAGCATCCCTGGAGAACAAGGACAGGTTATGTGACAGACCCTCCTTCAGTCAGTTTATTGATAAATCTCTACCTGTCTACTGACAGATTTATCTGTCTATTAGAGAAATGTTACATGATTCAAAGAATGGAGGCGTGTCGGAAGGAAGCGCAGATGCTGGTTTAAACCGAAGATAGACACAAGATGCTGGAGTGACTCAGCGGGACAGGCAGCATCACTGGAGAGTCTGAAGAATGGTCTCGACCCGAAACATCGCCCAGTCCTTCCCTCCAGAGATGCTGCCTGTCCCGCTGAGTTACACCGGCATTTTGTGTCCGTCTAAAGAACGGAGTCTATTGTTCAGGACATGTTTAACGTCCTCCTGCTGTTACAGATGCTGGCAGCCTGCAGGAGGTGAAGGGCCAGTGGGTGGCTGGAATCAACGCAGGAGGATGCAGGAATAACATGGCCAAGTACAGCTGTAATCCTCAATATCCCATCACCATTGCAGAGAGAGGTAATAAAGAACTTTTAACCCCCCCCCCTCCCTCTACTAAAGAACTTGCATATAAACTTCTCAATGAGTTTCATTGATTACTTAAAAGGGTAGATTGGTTCGGCAGGAAACCCTAACTGAAACTTGGATTTAGGAATAGATGAAAAGTTATATCTTATATTCTTTGATCTTATCTCCTACGATGTATTAAATCTAAATTATTCCTTTCTTTATGATTTTCTTCTTTGATGTAGATTATTATTCTATTTTTCCTACTGTTCTCTATAAAAAAAAACTATTAGAGTCAAATTATACTGATATAGAGTCAATATTATCACTGATAATATTAACAATGTATGCTTGTTGAGCATGAAATATTGCTATCATAATATATGTATGCTAATCCACTGTCTAAATACTCTAATAAAAAATATATTTATAAAAAAAAAAAAAAAACTTCTCAATTAGTTTAGTTTAGAGGTACGGTGTGGAAAACAGGCCCTTCTGCCCACCGAGTCCTTGCCGACCAGCGATCCCCGTACACTAACACTACCCTACACACCAGAGACAATTTACATTTTTTACTGAAGCCAATGAACTTACAAACCCTGTAGATCTCTGGCGCTGTAGGGCAGAAACTCCACCGCTGTTTTACCGTGCCACGCTCAGTTACCCAAAGGTAGTCCAGGGAGAGATGTCACCTTATTTTGAATTTATTCAGATTACTTCCCACCACCACCGCACCGAGGTGGCATCTACAAGATACGCTCTCCAGTAAGTGGATGACACGGTGGCGCAGCGGTGGAGTCGCTGCCTCACAGCACCGGAGACCCGGGTTCGATCCCGACTACGGGCGCTGTCTGTACAGAGTTTGTACGTTCTCCCCGTGACCCCCGTGGGTTTTCTCCGGGATCTCCGGTCTCCTCCCACACTCAAAAGACGTACAGGTCTGTAGGTTAATTGGCTTTGATAAAATTATAAATTGTCCCTAGTGTGTGTGTGTGTAGGATAGTGTTCGTATGCGGGGATCGCTGGTCGGAGCGGCCTCGGTGGGCCGAAGGGCCTGTTTCCGCGCTGTATCCCAAAACTAAAGTAACCTGAACTAAACTCACCAAGAGGTTGTGAAGGCCACCCGGTAAACCTGTGGCCCCTTCCATCTAGGAGAATAATGAAAGGCCTAGATAGAGTGAACATGGAGAGGATGGCTCTGGACCTGACTTAGTGTGGAGTTTAAAAGGATGAGGGGGATCTCATTAAAACCTACTGGGTAATGAAAGGCCTCGATAGAATGGACATTCAAGATTCAAGATTCAAGATTCAAGATTCAAGAGAGTTTATTGTCGTGTGTCCCTGATAGGACAATGAAATTCTTACTTTGCTTCAGCACACAGAACATAGTAGGCATTGACTACAGAACAGATCAGTGTGTCCATATACCATTATGTAAATATACACACAAATAAATAAATAAACTGATAAAGTGCAAATAACAGATAATGGGTTATTAATGTTCAGAGTTTTGTCAGAGCCAAGTTTAATAACCTGATGGCTGTGGGGAAGTAGCTATTCCTGAACCTGGTCGTTGCAGTCTTCAGGCTCCTGTACCTTCTACCTGAGGTAGCAGGGAGATGAGTGTGTGGCCAGGGTGGTGTGGGTCCTTGATGATGCTGCCAGCCTTTTTGAGGCAGTATCAAGGCCGGACATGGAAAGGATGTTCCCAGTGGTGGGAGAGTCCAGAACCAGAGGTTCAGAATAAAAGGACGTACCTTTAGAATGCAGATGAGGAGGACTTTCTTTAGTCAGAGGGTGGTGAATCTGTGGAATTCATTGCCACAAAAGGCTGTGGAGGCCAAGTCATCGGGTATTTTTAAAGCAGAGATAGATAGATTCTTGATTAGTACAGGGGAGAAGGCAGAAAAATGAGTTGAGAGGGGAAAATAGATCGGCCATGATCGAATGGCAGAGTAGACTTGATGGGCCGAATGGTAGTTAAACTTCAGCAGCAACAGTTAAAACACATTTAAATCTGACCAGCAGCAGGATGTGGCAGAATTATTCTTAGCAATTGGGTTCTCCTAATGACTAGAAACAATTGGCTATTAATCAGACTGCTTCCTCTCATCACAATGTTTACATACCTAGGTCACTCTCCGTTTCCATAAACTCCAGGCTTCAGAATTCACACGGTAAGGCCGGAAAGTTTAAAGGAGCGGTTCACGGCCTGTTCCTGGTTGCCCGTATAATTCAAATAAAATGACTTCTCTCTTGAAGTGCCGTGGTTCTTTGGAGCTCCCTTTCTCAAAGAGCCCTAGAGTCACACAGCATGGGAAGAGGCCCTTCAGCCTAACATGTCCATGCTGGCCAAAATTGCCCAATCTAAACTACTCTCATTTGCCCACATTTGGCCCATACCCCGCTAAACCTTTCCACCCTTGTACCTGTCCAAAAAGTTTGATGTAACTCTTAGGGCTAACGGAATCAAGGGATATGTGGAGAAAGCAGGAACGGGGTACTGATTCTGGATGATCAGCCGTGATCATATTGAATGGCGGTGCTGGCTCAAAGGGCCGAATGGCCTACTCCTGCACCGATTGTCTATGTTTCTATGTCTGTTAAATGTTATTATTGTACCTTGAATGTATTACCTTATTGCACCTTCCACTTTTCAATGTAAGAACGGTATGTCTTAACATGAACTGTACTGCCTTCAGCACTGGTTCTATCAACGTATCAAATGTGCTTCTTTTTTTAAAGAAAAATGTCAATTTAATTTTTAATTCCAATTGCCCACTGGTTACTCTAGTTCCCTCAGGTGTTGGGCTCGATGTGGGATTCCACTAACGGGTTTATTCTTTCTGCCACCCGTCAGATGCTCACGCGGACTTTGATGACGACCAAGAGGATCGGGAATGTTCTATTTTAATCTGTTTAATCCAGAATTACAGACGGATAAGCAGGAAGCTTGGACTCTTGATGAGTCCCATTGGGATCCAGATTTACAGAGTAAGTTGACAATTGCTATTTTGCAAAGACAACGACCTATCTTTACATACCTACCTGTGTCCGCAACTTGTGGTGACTCGTTTGTGGAACTGTGTGTGGAAAAACAAAGACTTTAGCCGTACCTTCATGGTACACGCGACAATAAAATGTCTGTCTGTCTGTCTGTCTGTCTGTCTGTCTGTCTGTCTGTCTGTCTGTCTGTCTGTCTGTCTGTCTGTCTGTCTGTCTGGTCTGTCTCTCTCTCTATCCATCCATTCATCCATCCATCAATCTCTCTATCCATCTCTGTCTCTATCTATCTATCTATCCATCTCTCTCTCTCTCTCTCTCTATCCATCCATCTCATCCATCCATATCCATCTATCCTATCCATCCATCCTATCCATCCATCCCATCCATCCATCCATCCATCTACCTATCTATCTATCTCTCTATCTCTCTCTCTCTCTCTCTCTCTCTATCTCTCTATCTCTCTATCTCTCTATCTCTCTATGTCTCTATCTCTCTAATTAACTGGATGTTTTAAAATATCTTGCTCAATTTCTATGATTCGAACATAATTTCTGTTGCGATGACGGTAATTGCAACACCCGAGGCACTGATACTTGCATGGTAACATGCCATCGTTGGCGCAGTGGTGCAGCTGGTAGTGCCGCTGCCTCGCAGTGCCGGAGACCCGGGTTCGATCCTGACTTTGGGTGCGTGTCTGTGTGGAGTTTGCACGTTCTCCCCGCGTGGGTTTCCTCCGGGTGCCCCGATTTCTACCCAAATCTCAAAGACGTGTGAGTTTGTAGGTTAATTGGCCCTCTGTAAATTGCCCCTAGTGTGCAGGGAATAGATAAGAAAAAGAGAGAACATAGAACTAGTGTGAACGGGTGATCGATGGTCGGCATGGACCTAGTGGGCCAAAGAGCCTGTATCTTTAAAATAAATTAATGGCCACTCAGCCCTTTATGTACTTGAGCATGAATGGGCTTGCAACACTGAGTACCATCTGGTTATTCAGGTGTGGAAACATTGATTGAATGTCAGTCATCCCAAATCAAACCTGGTGATTTAAAACGTAACAAAGTGCTGGAGTAACTCAACGGGTCAGACAGCATCTCTGGAGGACATGGATAGATGATGTTTTGGGTCGGGACCCCAATCAGTCTGATGAAGGGTCCTAACCCAGAATGTCATCTATTCACGTCTTCCAGCAGTTTGACCCGCTGAGTTACTCCAGCACTTTGTGAGTTTTTTTTTAAAACCAGCATCTGTGTCCACCTTGTGATTTCTAGTCTTTCCTCCAAATATTCTGAGTATTCATATCTTCTCATCCTACTTTAAAATATATTTTTGAAATCCCCTGAAGACATCTTTCAGGATTTATAGTGAGCGTTTTAGTTCCCTAAACAGTGTCCATAGAATCATAGAGTCTTACAGCGTGGAAATAGGCCAACTTGCCCAGGCCGGCCAACATGTCCCATCTACACTAGTCCCACCTGCCTGCATTTGGCCCATATCCCTCCAAACTGTCAAAGCTGCCACAGCCAGACATATAGACAGCTTTTATCCACAAGTCGTAGCTCTATTCGGGGCGGGAGATTGCAACCTTCACGTGGTCCGCCCTGTTTCCACTAATGCAAACAACTCGACGTGCTCAAACAGAAGATCAAATAGAACCAGTTGTCCTACAACGTTAGGCTGTGCACGCCACACGAAAGAAGAAGAAGATAGCGTGAAATCTATTCAATGGCCAGAAATCTGTAGTCTCCTTTTGCTCTGGTATTTTATATAATACACATGTTTAATCGATAATGCTTTATTATTAATGTTTAATGTTTTATGTGTCATTCCTAACTGTCACTGTATGTCATGTTGTCACTTGCGGGCAGAGCACCAAGGCAAATTCCTTGTATGTGAATACTTGGCCAATAAACCTATTCATTCATTCAAACCTGCCCTATCCATGTACCTGTGCAAATGTTTCTTAAACATTGCGATAGTCCAATGCAGAGAAGTAAAGTAAGTTTATTGGCCAAGTATTCACATACAAGGAATTTGCCTTGGTGCTCCACCCACAAGTAACAACATGTAACAACTAAAAGCAATAACCGAGCTGGAGTGAAGCTGCATGCTTTTTTGTTTTTGACAGTCTTGCAATCCTCTGAAGGTTTTAACTGCGAAACACTTCACACACGACGGGGAGGTTTCAGATTCGGGAGCGTACGTGGCTCAGAGAAGCATCACCCTCCGCTGCAAACTCACGCCGGGACATTACGTGATCATTCCCAGCACCTTCGCGCCCGACACCAACGAGGCTTTCATGCTGCGTATCTTCACTGACGCTCCGATTCAGTCTCACCAGGGATTCAACCTTGCAGAACAAGCCGTGGACTAACCGTTCAAGGCCGGCTGAGAAGCGGCGAGTCCTACACTAACAGGAGGAAGAGGACGAACATACACAGAGCCAGCGTGACAGAGCCAACACAAGGGCTTAAAATATCAGTGCAATAACCATCACAGTGGGGCAAACAGACTTCAGCGTGTGGATAATATCATTATATATTGTGTTTTTAAAGATTCTCCGACACCTGCCTGCTTTCTTCGTCCACAGACGTGCAAACAGGATCGACTATATTTTCAGTTCCCCCACACCTCCCCTCCCTCCACCTATTTCTTCCTTCCATTCCCTACACTCTTCCCCCCCCGCCTGCCAGTTTCCCCCCCCTCTGGCTTTACAACTCATCAAACCTGTCTCACATCTTGTTTTCTTATCTCTGGCTTTTGTTCCAGCCACTTGCCTATCAAAAACTGCCCTTGCCTATATCGACCTCTGACGTGCCTTGCTTTATCCTGCCTCTCTCCCACTTTTCCAGCTTTCTTCTCCCTCCTTATAATCAGTCTGAAAAAAGGTCTCAACCCAAAACGTCATCTATCCATGTTCTCCAGCGATACTGCCTGACTCGCTGAGTTACTCCAGCTCTTTGTGTCCTTTTATGTAATAACATCAGCGGTTATAGAGTCATAATGGGTCAAAGAGTGATACAGCGTGGAAACAGGCCCTTCGGTCCAACTTGTCCAAACCGGCCAACCTGTCCCATCTACAGGAGTCCCACCTGCCTGCACTATATCCCTCTAAACCCGTCCTATCCATGAACCTGTCTGAATGTTTCTTAAACGTTGCGATAGTCCCTGCCTCAACTACCTCCTCCGGCAGCTCGTGCCATTCACCCACCACCCTTTATGTGAAAAAGTTACCCCTCAGGCTCCGATTAAATCTTTCCACACTTTTTTTTCGATATTTTCATAAAAATACATAGACACTTCATTGTCACATGTAACGTGAAGGTACAGAGAAATTATTTGTTTTTGCACACGCTACTCAAAAGAGTCGCCACAAGCGCAGACAAAGTTACATTAAACATTGTTTAAATATTATTGCTTATACCCTTAAATATTGTTGGTCCTTCCCGTTGGAACGCATTGAAATGAATGAACATCATTGCAAACACTCCAAGCGTATTTTTTCCCCCCATTCATTTTTGGATGACTGCGTTACTCACAGCGACCACATTCATAGGTCAACCTTGATCATAGAAGCATAGAGTGATACTGGATGGAAACAGGCCCTTCAGTCCAACTTGCCCACACCGGCCAACATGTCCCACCTGCCAGAGTTCGGCCCAGATCCTTCCAAACCTGTCCCATCCATGTACCTGTTTTGTAAAGGTTGGGGTAGTCCCAGCTTCAGCCACTTCCTCTGGCAGCTCCTTCCATACACCCACCACCCTTTGAGTGAAAATGTTGCCCCTCAGATTCCAATCAAATCTTTCATTGTACCCCTTCATTGTAGACATATGCGCTCTGGTCCTCGATTCACCTACTCTGTGCAAGAGACTCTGTGCGTCTACACGATCTAATTCCTCTCATGATTCTCCAAGAAGGTGGTGATATGTTGCCTTCTTGAACCACTGTAAAGGCACTCCCATGCTAGTGCTGGGCAGGGAGTTCCAGAACTCAGACCCAGTGCTGATGAAGGAACATCATAAGATCATGTGATAGGAGCAGAATTTGGCCATTTGGCCCATCAAGCCTACTCCGCCATTCAATCATGGCTGATCTATCTCTCCCTCCTAACCCCATTGTCCTGCCTTCTCCCCATAACCTTGGACACCCGTACTAATCAAGTATCTATCTATCTGCCTTAAAGATATCCACTGACTTGGCCTCCTCAGCCTTCTGTGGCAAAGAATTCCACAGATTCACCACCATCTGGCTAAAGAAATCTTTCCTCATCTCCTTCCTAAAAGAACGTCCTTTAATTCTGAGGCTGTGACCTCTAGTCCTACACTCTCCCGCTCAGTGGAATCATCCTCTCCACATCCACTCTATCCAAGCCCTTCACTATTCTGTACGTTTCAATGAGGTCCCCCCTCATTCTTCTAAATTCCAGCGAGTACAGGCCCAGTGCCGTCAAACGCTCACCGTATAGAGTCATAGAGTGATACAGTGTGAAAACAGGCCCTTTGGCCCAACTTGTCCGCACCGGCCAACATGTCCCAGCTACACTAGTCCCACCTGCCTGCCCTTGGTCTATATCCCTCCAAACCTGTCCTATCCATGTGTTAGTATGATGAAAGGTTTTCAAGTTGGGAAGATATGCAACTTGGACAGGAGCCTCAGGTGTGTTGTTTTCAAGTACCTGTTGCCCACTGCCTTCCCCAGTGGTCCAGGCTGTGGGTTTACAAGGTGCGGTTGGATTAGCCCAGCGCATAACTGCAGTGCAGCAATGCTTGATAGCATTAATACGTACAATTAGTTCAACGTGAGGTAGTGAGAGATTAAGTAGCATCACTCTGTATCACACACAGAGGCGTTTGTGTAAAAGAAAAGCCACCATGCTTTTTTTGTTTGCACCATTACTGTATCACGTTCAAAAATATAATTCACCATGTGAGATAAAAAAATTAAGTAGATAAAAATCCAAAAGATATATTATATATGACAATTGAACTGCATTGAATTCCACATTAATTGAATGTAAGCACTTTTCTGGCCAAAGATGCCTCTTTCTCATGGAGTCATAGAGTGTGGAAACAGGCCATTCGGCCCAACTTGCCCACACTGGCCAACGTGTCCCACCTGCCTGCGTTTGGCTCATAACCCTCCAAATTCGGCTCGAAGGGCCGAATGGCCTACTCCTGCACCTATTTTCTATGATTCTATGAAACCTGTCCTGTCCACGTACCTAAGATAGGCAATCAAAAAGCTGGAGTAATTCAGCGGGACGGGCAGCATCTCTGGAGAGAAGGAATGGGCGACGTTCCAGGTGGAGACCCTTGTCCATGTACCTGTCGCTGTCCGTTTTTTAAATCTGTCAGTGAATCCAAGCCACAGTTCCGTGATGGAGAGATTAAGAGGCCTTTATTTTTGTTTAGATTTTCTTTTCTTTCTCCCTCTTCCCTTCCCTGCTGGGCTTGAGGAAGTCGCTCCTGAGAAGTCGGTAGAACAGCACGATGTTCATCACGGTCATGACGGCCATCCCGGCGCTGCCGATGCCGTAGATGACCAGCGGGATGTTGTCCCGGTTGAGGACCAGCCAGCGGGTCATCCAGGCCAGGGTGCTGATGCGGAAGACCACGTAGGTGCCCAGGTTGGCGACGCTGTTGAGGGTGAAGGCGGCGGCGGCTCGCTGCAGGTTGCCCATCAGGAGGATCTGCCTCAGGTGCAGGAAGATGGAGTTGATCTCCACCAGCAGGGCGACCACGGAAAACCCCACGTAGCGGCAGAGGCACACGGAGATGCCGAAACAGCTGATCACCTGGGAAGCAAAACAAACACTATTTCACATAGGGGAAGTCCAGAACAAGGGCTCACAGTTTAACGATAAGGACCGGTCTCTTTTAGGACCGAGATGAGAAAAACATTTTTCACACAGAGCGTGGTGAATCTGTGGAATTCTCTGCCACAGCAGGTAGTTGAGGCCAGTTCATTGGCCATTGGCTTGTATTCGCTAGAATTGGCTTGTACTCGCTAGAATTTAGAAGACTGAGGGGGGATCTTATAGAAACGTACAACATTCTTAAGGGGTTGGACAGGCTAGATGCAGGAAGATTGTTCCCGATGTTGGGGAGGTCCAGAACAATGGGTCACAGTTTAAGGATAAGGGGGAATTCCTTTAGGACCGAGATGAGAAAAACATTTTTCACACAGAGAGTGGAATTTTCTGCCACAGAAGGTAGTTGAGGCCGGTTCATTGGCTATATTTAGGAGGGAGTTAGATGTGGCCCTTGTGGCTAAAGGGATCAGGGGGTATGGAGAGAAGGCAGGTACAGGATACTGAGTTGAATGATCAGCCATGAACATATTGAATGGCGGTGCAGGCTCGAGGGGCCGAATGGCCTACTCCTGCACCTATTTTCGATGTTTCTGTTTCTATCAGCGGGTGCGGCAGCATTTATGGAGCGAAGGAAATAGGCAACGTTTCGGGCTGAAACCCCAAGGGTTTGAAGGAAATAGGTAACGTTGCCTATTTCCTTCGCTCCTTAGATGCTGCTGCACCCACTGAGTTTCTCCAGCACTTTTGTCTACCTTCAATTTTCCAGCATCTGCAGTTCCTTCTTAAACATTTCACATGTGAGAAACAAAATGGGGGAATGGCCTGAAATCTAAATATTCATTGTTGGAGTTTAGAAGGATGAGATGATATCTTATTGAAACAAATAAGATTATTATTAAGGGTTTGGACATGCTAGAGGCATGAAACGTGTTCCCAATGTTTGGGGAGTCCAGCACCTGGGGCAACAGTTTAAGAATAAGTGGTAAGCCGTTCAGAATGGAGACGAGGAAACACTTTTTCTCACAGAGAGTTTTGAGTCCGTGGAATTCTCTGCCTCAGAGGGCGTTTAGAATGGAGAAGGGGAAATACCTTTTCTCACAGAGAGTTGTGAGTCTGTGGAATTCTTCGAGCCAGCACCGCCATTCAATGTAATCATCCACAATCAGTACCCCGTTCCTGCCTTCTCCCCATATCCCCTGACTCCGCTATCTTTAAAAGCCCTATCTAGCTCTCTCTTGAAAGTATCCAGAGAACCGACCTCCACCGCCCTCCGAGGCAGAGAATTTCACAGACTTAGATATGGGCCAAATGCGGGCAGGAGGGACTGGTGTAGCTGGGACATGTTGGCCGGTGTGGGTTAGTTGGCCAAATGGGCCTTTTTCCACGCTGTATGACTCAATAATTCTATAATCTACTCTGCCATTCAATCATTGCTGATCAATCTTTCCCTTTCAATCCTATTCTTCTGCCTTCGCCCCTTATACTGAGTTGGATGGTCAGCCATGATCATATTGAATGGTGGTGCAGGCTCGAAGGGCCGAATGGCCTACTCCTGCACCTATTTTCTATGTTTCTATGTTACCCAGTGACACCCATACTAATGTTAGAAATATTGGAAATCCGAACAATAAAAAAACAAAATGTTGGAATTGAATTGAAAGATAGTACGTGGAAACAGGCCCTTCGGCCCACCGAGTGCACGCTCACCATCGATCACCCATTCACCCTAGTTGCACGTTATCCTGCTTTCACATCAATTTCCTGCATGCTACGGGCAATTTACAGTGGCCAATTAACCTGCAAAATGATAGAAACAAGGAACTGCAGATGCGGATTTATTTTAAAAAAAGACACAAAGTGCTGGAGTAACTCAGCGGGTCGAGCAGCGTTGCTGGAGAACATGGATAGGTGACGTTTCGGGTCAGGTTCCATCTTCAGTCTGAATATTGTCAATTAATATTGCCCCATCACTTAACACTGAGTATTTATCTGGTTCTTACTGATACTGGTTTTTTGAAAATGGAACTAGTGTCAACTATGCACGTTTAACTCCTCAACGGTTAAATCACAAATCCGCCATTGTACCCTGGTGGACAAAGAACAATATTTAACAATGGACCCTTTAAGAGCCCTATCTAGCTCTCTCTTGAAAGTATCCAGAGAACCGGCCTCCACCGCTCTCTGAGGCAGAGAATTCCACAGACTCACAACTCTCTGTGAAAAAGTGTTTCCTCATCTCCGTTCTAAATGGCTTACTCCTTATTCTTAAACTGTGGCACCTGGTTCTGGACTCCCCCAACATCGGGCACATGTTTCCTGTCTTTAGCGTGTCCAAACCCTTAACAATCTTATATGTTTCAAAAAGATCCCCTCTCATCCTTCACAATTGCAGAGTGTACAAGCCCAGCCGCTCCATTCTCTCAGCATATGACAGTCCCGCCATCCCGGAAATTAACCTTGTAAACCTACGCTGCACTCCCTCAATAGCAAGAACGACCTTCCTTAAATTTGGAGATCAAATCGTAATTTAAATTCCCTTTAATTCCTGGAACAAATAATGAAGCATTTAGAAGCATTAGGTGTCCAGAATGTAAATGGGTTGTTCTAGAGTGGAAGAACAGATTGAATGGCCACTATTGTGTAATAAAATCAATGCAGTAGTTAGGGTTTGTAAAACTGTTAATTAATAACGAACCAGGAGATAAAATAACAAATCGTTCAGTAGCTGAACATTGGAATAGATACTCTGGAGAGGGCAGTGAGTTCAAAAGGACTTGATGCCACAAAGTGACACACAACATGCCAGCAAGACTGTCCATGGACAGTTGCAGTGAAACAGGATTATAACAAGGAAGGGTTTGCTGCTATGAATTAGGATCCATTCAATGTTGATTCCCAATTGAATTACAGAGAGTCGGGAGTCTGTGGAATTCTCTGCCTCAGAAGGCAGGGAGGCCAATTCTCTGGAGGCTTTCAAGAGAGAGTTAGATAGAGCTCTTAAAGATAGCGGAGTCTAGGGATATGGGGATAAGGCAGGAACGGGGTACTGATTGTGGATGATCAGCCTTGATCACAGTGAATGGCGGTGCTGGCTCGAAAGGCCGAATGGCCTATTGTCTATAATGCACGCTGTTAAAACCTTTCCACCTGGAGGCCAGGATTCCAAGAATAGTCTGACAATTCTTGGCAGCAACAATGTAGTTGGCTATTGTAAGTGGAAGCTGGTGTTTAGTGGTAATGATCTGTGCCTGGGGGCTTTTAAAGTGGTGAAAATAGTGGTGAAACTGTCATCTGCTATGGTAAAAGGACGGGATACCAATGTGTTGAATGGCATGACAATTATTTTATACTCGAAGCAAGAACACACTGCTCAACCCAGCGGTATGAATATTGATTTCTCTCATTTCATGTCGCCCTTGCATTCCCTCTCTCTCCTTCCCTCCCCCACCCTAGTCGTTCTGCTCGTCCCACTGTTCGTATCCCTTCATTATCACCTCCTCCGCAGCCAACAATGAACCATTGTGGGCTCCATTGGCCTCTGATTTGTTCTGTACCTTTTCATGCCTCTAGTTTCCCTCTCCCCTGACTCTCCCCAGAAGGGTATCGACCCGAAACGTCACCTATTGCTTTTTCTCCAGGGATGCTGCCTGACCCACTGATTTGCTCCACCATTTTTGCGTCTGAATTCGCACTGCGACTCGGTTGGCCTTGATCCAATTTGTGAAGTACTTCTGCTTTCAGATAATTGTTTGACCCACCCTGACGCAGAACGTTTGGCGAAAGATGATATTACTGGGCTGTATTTACCTCCTTACTGTGCCGCCTTGAATCAGCCCTATCGTTGAATGTAAATGCAGATCAGAGATCGCTCGTTGCAGTGAATACTGAGAGGCAGAAAGGTGGTGCAGCGGTAGAATTGCTGCATCACGGGTTCGATCCTGGCTATGAGGCTGTCTGTATGGAGTTTGCACGTTCTCCCCGTGACCTGCGTGGGTTTTCTCCAGGAGCCCCGGTTTCCTCCCACACTCCAAAGATGTACAGGTTTGTAGGTTAATTGGCCTCGGTAAAACTGTACGTTGTCGTTAGTGTGCGGGGATCGCTGGTCGGCACAAACCCGGTGGGCCTAAGGGCCTGGTGCCGCGCTATGGCTCGAAACTAATCCGTTGCAGTGTACATAAAGGGATGTTCAGTGCTGTATAAGTAAGCATGTGAGAGCTGCCCCATGTCAGGCACAAGACATGGTTATTCACGTTGCTCTACAGGGTACTGGGTCGCTGTGGGCAGGGCAGAACAAATAAATGGCTGTTACGGATTTGAAATTGTGCACGTGGTTTATTAATCATTCATTCAACTTCTTCGTGAACTGGTCACATCTCTTACACAACAATGAGGCTTTTATGATAAGAAAATCAGTTTTGCAAATTCATTCCACCGACCCCCCCCCCCCCCCTCTCACTGTGACTCTGTCTAGAGTCACAGACCTAACTTGAGCGCGGCAGGGAATTCTCACGTTTTCATGGTAGGCTGATGGATAAAACATGTCAAACCAGCGGATAGACACAAAAGGCTGGAGTAACTCAGCGGGACAGGCAGCATCTCTGGGGAGAAGGATTGGGTGATGTTTCGGGTCGAGACCCTTCTTCAGACTGACGTCGGGGGGGGGGGGGGTGGGGGGGGGGGGGAAGGAGACAGATAGACAAGGAAGTGTGAAGGTGTGAAAACAGGGCAAAGGGAATGGAGATCAAGGAAAATGTAGAATAGATCATTCTTAGCTGGGAGAAGGTGACAAAAAAGCAAGCAGAGATAAAATGTAGTCGGAGACAGTCATACTGGTCGGAGAACTGGGAAGGGGGAGGGATGGAGAGAGGAAAAGCAAAGGTTACTTGATGTTAGAGAAGTCAATGTTCATACTGCTGTGGGTGTAAGCTGCCCAAGCGAAATATGAGGTGCGCAAACAAGAGGAGTTCATTTAAACACAATCATGATATTCAAGCAACCAGGACGGCCTTCTGTAAAGAATGCACGAGGTTACACGTTAACCCTTCAGAGATAGTGATGCCTTCACGATTCTTACGGCTACACAAAACAGATATCCAGACAGGTAACTCACACAAGGTTAGTACAGTGACATGTGTATTAGCAAACACAATGCTAGCTTCTATTCAAGAGGGCTAGAATAGTCCATGAAAGGTTGAAAGTGTTCAGAAAAGATTTACGAGGATGTTGCCAGGACTAGAGGGTGTGAGCTATGGGGAGAGGTTGAGTGGGCTGGGTCTTTACTCCATGGAGCATAGGAGTACGAGTGGAGATCTTATAGAGGTGTACAAAATCATGAGAGGATTAGATCGCGTAGATGCACAGAGTCTCTCACCCAGAGTAGGGGAATCGAGGACCAGAGGACATAAGTTCAAGGTGAAGGGAAAAAGATTTAATAGGAATCCGACAGGTAACATTTTCACACAGAGGGTGGTGGGTGTATGGAACAAGCTGCCAGAGGAGGTAGTTGA
Source organism: Okamejei kenojei (assembly GCA_035221665.1). Classification (NCBI taxonomy): domain Eukaryota; kingdom Metazoa; phylum Chordata; class Chondrichthyes; order Rajiformes; family Rajidae; genus Okamejei; species Okamejei kenojei. The sequence goes on from CM069156.1 coordinate 6,300,156, forward strand.
GGCTGGAACTATCCCATTGTTTAAGAAACAGTTGGACAGGTACATGGATAGGACAGGTTTGGAGGGTTATGGACCAAGTGCAGGCAGGTGGGACTAGGGTAGCTGGGACATTGTTGGCCGGTGTGGGCAAGTTGGGCCAAAGGGCCTGTTTCCACACTGTATCACTCTATGACTCTAATACAAAAACAGGAATGCAATGCTGAGGCTTTATAGATGCTGGTCAGTTCACATTTAGAGTATTGTGAGCAATTCTGGGCCCGATATCTGAGGAAATGATGTGGTGCCGCAGGAGAGGGTCCAGAGGAGGTTTACGAGAACCATCCCAGGAATAAGAGGGTTAACGTATAATGAGCGTTTGACGGCACTAGGCCTCTACTTGCTGGAGTTTAGGGGATGAGGGGGAACCTTATTGAAACTTTCCGAACAATGAAAGGCCTGGATAAAGTGGATGTGGTGAGGATCTAAGACCAATGGTCATTGCTTAAGAATAAAAGGACATTCCTTTAAGAAGATGATGAGGAGGAATTTCTTTAGTCAGAGGGTGGTGAATCTGTGGAATTCTTTGCCACGGAAGGCTGTGGAGGCCAATGCAATAGATATATTTAAGGCAGAGATAGATAGATTCTTGATTAGTACGAGTGTCAGCGGTATATGGGGAGAAGGCAGGAGAATGGGGTTGAGAGGGAAAGATAGATCAGCCATGATTGAATGGCAGAGTAGACGTGATGGGCCGAATGGCCTAATACTGTTGCGATCACTTATTGACCTTACGACCAAGTGCTGGTTTATACAAAAGGCCACAAAGTGCTGGAGTAACTCAGCGGGTCAGGAAGTATCTCTGGAGAACATGATTAGGTGACGTTTTGGGTCGGGATGCTTCTTCAAATTGGTTGTGTAGGGGGGGGGGTGGGGGGGGGGGAGGGGGGGGGGGTGGGGGTAGGATCCTGGCAGAGAGGAGGGGTAGGACAAAGGTGGCAAATAATAGGTGGACACAGGCAAGAGTCTAACCCTCACTTGCGCCCACCTATCACATGCCTCGCTTTGTCCTGCCTCTCCTCTCTTCCAGCTTTCCAAGGAAGACAAGGGAACTAATTGTGGACTTTGGGAGAGGAAGGATGAGGACCCATAAGCGGGATGACGGTGGAGAGAGACAAAAGCTTCAAATTCCTGGCCGTGCATATTTCTGAAGATCTTTCCTGGACCCAGCACACTGATGCAATTATAAAGAAAGCGTATCAACGCCTCTATTTCATGAGAAGATTGCGCAGATTCGGAATGTCAGAGAGGATTCTCTTGAGCGTCTACAGGTGCGCAGCAGAGAGCAAACTGACTGGTTGCATCGTGGCCTGGTTCAGTAGCTCGAACTCCCAGGAACGAAGAAGACTGCAAAGAGTTGTGAACACTGCCCGGTCCATCATCGGCCCTGACCTCCCCACCATCAAAGAGATTTCCCGGAGTCGCTGCCTCAAAAAGACAGCCAGCATCGTCAGAGACCCACACCATCCTGGCCACACACTCATTTTACCCCTGCCGTATGGAAGAAGGTGCAGGAGCCTGAAAACTGTAACGTACAGGTCCAGGAACAGCTTCTTCCCTTCAGCCATTCGGCGATTAAACACGACAACCTCCAAATAAGCTCCGAACTATTATTGAACCTTCTGAACCTTCTGAATGTTGTAGTCGGCAGGGCAGCACTCTGTATATCGCCAGCTTGGACAATTTAACATTTTTATCAAGCCAATTAATCTACAAACCTGCACGTCTTTAGAGTGTGGGAGGAAACCGATGATCTCGGAGAAAACCCACGCAGATCACGGGGAGAACGTGCAAACTCCACACAGACAGCGCCCGTAGTTGGGATCGGATCCCGGGTCTCCGGCGCTGCATTCGCTGTAAGGCAGCGACTCTACCGCTGCTCCACCGTGAGTTATTCCCTATTATTGTTCTCGTTGCACTATTATTGCGGAGCCTGGCATTCGAGGTCACCAGAGTCGGAGCTCCAGCCAGCGCGGCCTGAGGACTTCGTCAGCCGCTGTCTCCAGGGAGGAAGCGGCCGTTCCAGACATTTCCAGGCCGCCGAGGAGTGTTCACCCGACGCCGGAGTTCCAGCTTCCCGGCAAGAGGGCCCGAAAAACATCGGACTGCCTGCGGAGGCCACAAATAGGCCCGACTATGGGTGAACAAGGGATGGGCCTGGACTTTGCTGCCTACCCCCACAGTGGGAACCATTGTGGGGGGATGTTTGTATGTTTATTGTTAAATTAAGGGGTTGGACAGGCTAGATGCAGGAAGATTGTTCCCGATGTTGGGGAAGTCCAGGACAAGGGGTCACAGCTTAAGGATAAGGGGGAAATCCTTTAAGACCGAGATGAGAAAGACTTTTTTCACACAGAGAGTGGTGAGTCTCTGGAACTCTCTGCCACAGAGGGTAGTTGAGGCCAGTTCATTGGCTATATTTAAGAGTGAGTTGGATGTGGCCCTTGTGGCTAAGGGGATCAGAGGGTATGGAGAGAAGGCAGGTACGGGATACTGAGTTGGATGATCAGCCATGATCATATTGAATGGCGGTGCAGGCTCGAAGGGCTGAATGGCCTACTCCTGCACCTAATTTCTATGTTTCTATGTTTCATTAATATTGAGTCTTACCTTTAACCGTGCGCTGCATTGGCAAGTCAGATTTCACTCCACCATTTGGTGTATGTGATAATAAATGTCCTTTGTCCTATGTTATTGTTTGTTTTTTATGTGTCCATGTGTGCATGTGTACACACACTGACCTTTTTCCCCCCCACATTTATTATATTGTTCACAGCGTACTCTGTTTACATACTCTGTGTGCGGAATAGAGTGTTCTATCTGGGATAATAAAGCACTCATGACTCTGCCAGACTTCCTGTACCCAAAGCCACTCTGTGGAAGATCATTCATTATCTTCCTGCATCTCAGACCACAGGCAGAGCACACAGGATGGTCTGATCACCGACCAGTGACTGATGTCTCCTCACTATACTCCACTGGCTGCGAGGGGAACTGTTTTCAATGGACTCTCTGCTGACCAGCTGACAGGGTTTGAGAAAATTCAACTGTACAGCCCAAGGGCAGGCCCTTCGGCCCACTATGCCCGCACCGAACATGATGCCAAGACCAGCTCTTATTTGCTTGCGCGTTATCCATGTCCGTACGTCTATCCAACAACCTCTTAAACGCCACCATCGTGTCTGCATCAGCCCCGCCCCTGGCAGCCCGTTAAAAAAGTTGCCCCTCACATCACCTTTAAAGCTTTGCCCCTCTCACCCTAAAGCTCCGCCCTCACTGCCCGAGCCGGCTGCCTGCCCCCTTTTCCACGGTTACGTCCGCGCCCGGGTGGTGTTAGAGAGGGACTACGCGCTGTCCACGGGCGCCCTGGGCAATTTCCAGGACCGCTGGGCACCGCGGGGGGGGGGGGGGGTTTGAATGCATCCCTGACAAGAATTGCTGTCTCCTCCCCTTCCCACCTCTCCCTCAGCCCTCGGGCCCTGGCATTCCCTCTCTCTCCATCTCCCTCCCCCACCCTAGTCGCACCAGCTTCTCATTTGCACACCACAAACAGCTTACAATGGCTTGTTCCCTTTATCATTGATACTTTTTTGCATATCTTTCATTCATTGTTCTTTATCTCTCCACATCACCGTCTATATCTCTCGTTTCCCTGATCCCTGACCGGTCTGAAGAAGGGTCTCGACCCGAAACGTCGCCCATCTCCTTCGCTCCTTAGATGCTGCTGCACCCGCTGAGTTTCTCCAGCCTTTTGTGTACCAAGGATTGTAACATAGTTGTATAATAGTTTATCGTTTGTCGTGTATTATGATGGTGGGTTCTGTTTTGTTTTTTACTGTACTGTATATATTATTTTAATATTTGAATAAATATTTTTTGATTTAAAAAAAAAAGCTACGCCCTCGAGTATTTGATTTTTCCATCCTAGGAAAAACGTCAGAGTGTCGACCCTACCTATGCCTCTCGGAATTGTTTGTACTAATAGGAAGTCTCCCCACAACCTCCGATGCACCAGAGAAAACAAGTCTGTCCAACCTCTCCCTGTTTCTAATACCCGCTAAAGGGGTGGGAGGTTGCAACCTTCACGTGGTCCGCCCTGTTTCAATGAATGCAATCAACCCAGCGTGCACAATCGAATAAGATCAAATAGAACAAGTTGTCCTACAGGTTTAGGCTGTGCACGCCACACGCAAGGCGAAGATACCCTCTAAACCAGGCTGGTAAACCTCCTCTGCACCCCTTCTCTGAACCCCCACACCAAAATATTCCAAACATCCGGAGAAACTCCAGAATTCCATATAAAACACCAAGGTCATAAGTGAAAGGAGCAGAATTCGGCCCATCAAGTCTACTCCTCCATTCAATCACGGCTAATCTATCTCTCCCTCCTAATCAGATGATCGTAACATTATGGGTTTGGGATTCTGCATTCATTGCATAGATACCTCGATGGAAACTGGTCAAAGGACCTGTTTTCACATTGTAAAGGCCCTGTTCCGCTTTCCCGAGTTACTCACGAACTCTCCTGAGTTTTCCCCTTGATTCAAACTCGGGGAATGTCGGAGAATGTCGGTAGCAAGCTCGTAGGAGGCCGTAGGAGTCCGTAGATGTTTCGTAGCGGCTCGTAATGCCAGCCGTAGGAACTCAGGGCATCAGGTAAGTCGGGACGTTTTTTTCAACATGTTGAAAAATGTCCACGAGTTAAAAAAAATAACTCCGAGTACCTACGAATGGCTGTTACCGTAATTCTCCGAGTTCGAATCAAGGGGAAAACTCGGGAGAGTTTGTGAGTAACTCGGGAAAATGGGACAGGGCCTTTAGACTCTATGCTGGTTTATAATGAAGATTGACACAAAACGATACTCCAGCTTCCTTACAGTTTCGACCACAAAACACCGGAAAATGTTTATGTTGAAATAAATTGCCTACAACCCGACAAGATGCGGGTAGATTCACAGAGTCTGTTGCTTAGAGAAGGGCAATCGAGAGCAAGAGGGCAAAGTGTTCAGGGGAAAGGGACAATATTTTATAGAAATCCGAGGGGTAACTTTTTTTACATATAGAGCTGTGGGTGAATGGAACGAGCTGCCGGAGGAGGTAGTTGAGACAGGGACTATCGCAATGTTTAAGGAACATTTAGACAGGTACATGGACAAGACGGGATGAGAGGGATATGGGGCAAATGCAGGCAGGTGGGACTAGTGTAGATGGGGCATTTTGGTCAGCATAGACAAGTTGGGCCAAAGGGCCTGTTTCCATGCTGTATATCTCTATTTCTATACCTAAAAATACATATATACTGGTTGCAGTTACAGACAAAGACAAATAAATATTTCCAGATATTCCAGATAAATAAGTAATTCTTGGAATTGCATTGAATTGGACTGAAAACGTTCACATTTTATTTCCGGCAAATGTATTATAAGTTCACTAGGCTGTCTAAGGGAATTTCCTCCGGGCCCCACAGTTTCCTGTAACAAGAATGAAGCGATCATTATGAGTCAAGGAACAACATATCACCAGCTGCCCAGCTTCAATAACTGCAGAGGAGAAATATCCATCAATGTTATTGACTCCGATACAGGACATGAACAGAATAGATATGTTTGAAGAAGGGTTTCGGCCCGAAACGTTGCCCCATCGCTCCATAGATGCTGCTGCACCCGCTGAGTTTCTCCAGCACTTTTGTCTACCTTTGATTTTCCAGCATCTGCAGTTCTTTCTTAAACAGATATGTTCTTTACATGGACAATGAGTGAATGAACAAATTTATACTTTATTTTGACAAGTGTGAAACAGACCAAGGTATGCAAATAGTCGCTACATAAAGGCCGCTGACAAAGTTACAAATCCCCCCCATGCCAGATCCCCCCTCCTTCACAGTGGTCCCCCCATGCCGGGTCCCTTTGTTCCTTCCCTCGGTCCTCGCTTCCACGTGGTCTGACCTCATCCGTCGGACGACCGCAGCAACGACCTCTCCACGAGCGCTCTCCTGAGGCTTCCGTGGCGCCGACCCGGGCCTCAGCCGCGGGGCTCCATCGGCCACACCGACGACCCAGGCTCCCGACCCCGTGGGGGGAGGCTCCTCCTCTCACCTGCGAGGCGAGCCGAGGCTCCTCCGACCGACCTGCGAGACCCCGGGCAGGCTCCAACCCGGGCTTCCCCGCGGCCATCCGGGAGGCATCGAGACCACGGTGCCTCAATAAAGTAATCCGGCCGCGTTCCCAGTCCGTAGCCACGGGCCGGCGAGATAAGACAGGTCTAGAGGGATGTGGGCCAAATGCAGGTGGCGTAGATGGGGCATGAGGGTCGGTGTGGATAAGTTGGGACGTAGAGCCTGTTTCCACGCTGTATGACCTATGACCTCATGACCTATGATGCTAACTAAAGGCTGAACAACCATCTGTACAATACCTCTGACACCTTCCTCCCTTCTCTCTCCTCCTCCATGATAGACAATAGACAATAGGTGCAGGAGTAGGCCATTCGGCCCTTCGAGCCAGCACCGCCATTCAATGTGATCCTGTCTAATCATCCCCAACAAAGATGATCTCTCTGTCCCCATCACAGGGGACTGTCTATTGACTGTGGCAGTCACGGTGGCGCAGCGGTAGAGTTGCTGCCTCACTTGCGCCCGAGACCCGGGCTCGATCCTGACCACGGGTGCTGTCTGTACGGAGTTTGTACGTTCTTCCCGTGACCTGCCTGGGTTTTCTCCGAGATCTTCAGTTCCCTCCCACACGCCAAAGATGGACTGGTGTGTAGGTTAATTGGCTTTGGTATAAAATGTAAAATTGTCCCTAGCGCGTGTAGGATCGAGTTAATGTGCGGGGATCGCTGGTCGGCGCAGGCTCGGTGCGCTGAAAGACTGCCGCAACCACTTGCTTCATTCATTCCTTCCCCCCCAAATCAAAACTCGAAATGAATGCTGACATTGCATTGCATTCCTTACTACCAATTCAACTTTCAAATGAACCTTTTGGGGGAATCCCGCAGCAGCACTCCCGAGTCCCTTTGCGCTTTGAGATATGATGATTTCCAGCGCACCAGTCCTGGCGGGCACTTTTCTGTGTACACTCTTAATCTCTGCAGGTCCGCGGACACTCCCACCCTTGTCGGGGAAGTCAAGGCAGGGGGAATGCACTGCCAATTTCCACAGCTCCGCGTTCGAACCAGAAGCCAAATCAATGAGGAGCCTCTGCATTGCAAAATCTACAAATTACAAAATGTAACGGCGAGTACAACAGGATGTGCAAAATGATTCACAACTCGAGCATTGCTGCCAGCTTGGAATTTTTCAATGCATTCCCTCAGTCAGCCCCCAGCTTGCGTTCCCCAAATTTACCCAAGTTTCCAACCTTATCAAGTCAAAAACCGTGGTTTGACAAATGACTCTTAAACCGGTGGCATGGAGACATAGCGGTAGAGTTGCTGCCTCACAGCGCCAGAGACCTGGGTACGATCCTGACCATGGGTGCTGTCGGTACGGAGTTTGTGTGTAGGGTAGTGTTAGTGTGCGGGGATCGCTGGTCGGCGCGGACTCGGTGGGCCGAAGGGCCTGTTTCCGCGCTGTATCTCTAAACTAAACTAAAGTAGTGGAGTTGCAGTACAAATCTTGAGTTGTGGAAATCTACACACAGACACTCCCAACGTTTGACAGGGGAGGGCGTTCACCATTTTCCGTCAAGCAACATACTCCGCAACATCTGGCCAGCAGATCATTTTCATTTCTGGCTCGGGCGTCACAGAATTTTACGCAAGTTTACATTTCTTTTTTGTTTTATTGGTGTTCATTCTCAGACATGACGCTGGGAGAGTACGATCTTCAGGATCGATGGAATAGGAATAGGAATACTTTAATGTCTTTGGAATACGAGTACCTGTACGTCTTTGGAATGCGAGTGGAGACCGGAGCATCCGAGAAAACCCAGGTGGTCACGGGGAGAACATACAAACTCCGTACGGGCAACACCCGTGGTCAGGATCGAACCCGGGTCTCTAGCGATGTAAGGGAGCGACTCTACTGCTGGGAGACAGTGCCACCCCTAAAATTACTTTATTTGTTCTTGTATTGTTAAAATTGTTCTTCACATTTTTTGTAAAGAGCCCAGTGTAACAAAACAAAAGTTACCCCTCCCCCCCCCCCCCCCCCCACTCCTCCCATGTGACATTACATCTTTGAATCATGTCACTTTCCTTGGTTATTTCCTGGAATTCTGTTTTAACTGCATTTTTGTCAATTAGGTTAAAAAAAATGGAAGGAAATGAGCCTGGAGTAAAAAGAGGAGAGAAGCAACAGGAGCAAGGAGGAGTGTCTTTCAAGTTATCTACAAGCATAAACTCCATGGTCTCCATTCTCATCCTATACTTCCACAATTAGAATAAGGAGTAAGCCATTTAGAATGGAGACGAGGAAACACTTTTTCTCACAGAGAGTTGTGAGTCTGTGGAATTCTCTGCCTCAGAGGGTGGTGGAGGCTGGTTCTCCGGATGCTATCAAGAGAGAGCTAGATAGGGCTCTTAAATATAGTGGAGTCAGGGGGATATGGGGAGAAGGCAGGAACGGGGTACTGATTGGGGATGATCAGCCATGGTCACATTGAATGGCGGTGCTGGCTCGAAGGGCCAAATGGCCTACTAAGTTCCCAGCCTGTCCATTCCTAAGTATAACATTTCAATAATTTCCACAACACAATTGTTAAAATTAATGAAAGAAAGGAAATTTTTTTTTTCTATTTAACAAAGTCATGGAGTTATACAGCCTGGAAACGGGCCCTTCGGCCCAACTTGCCCATGCCAGCCACTAGTTCAGCTCACCTGCGTTTGGCCCATATCTCTCTTAAGTCTAAACCTATCTTACCCTGTCTAAATGTTTCTGAAACATAGTGATAGTACCTGTCATGACTACCTCCTCCGGCAGCTCGTTCCATACTCACACCACCCTTTGTGTGAAAAAGTTGCCCCTGAGATTTCTATTAAATCTTTTCCCCCTCACCTTAAACCTATGTCCCCTGGTTCTAGATTCCCCTACTCTGGGCCAGAGACATTGTGCGTTTATCCTACCTATTCCTCTTATGATCTTATACATCTCTACAAGCTCATCCCTCACATTCTGGAATAACTCCAAGGAATAAAGTCCTTAGCCTGAGCAGCCGCTCCCTATAGCTCAGCCCCTCGACCCTTGTAAATCTTCTCTGCACCGTTTCCAGCTTGACTGCATACCACCAATGTGAGAGAAAAGAAAAGTCATACAAATGCATTAACAATAGACAATAGGTGCAGGAGTAGGCCATTCGGCCCTTCGAGCCAGCACCCTTTGAGCCATTCACATAAACAGCCCTGAACTGCAGTTTGAAGCCTCCAGCTATTTACTGCCAAGTTGGACTTGCCTTCACAATACTGCACGGAGTTACCGAGAAAGACATGCTGAGTTACTCCAGCGCTTTGTGTCTTTTTTTGAAAAGCAGCATCTGCAGTTCTCGACCCGAATCTTCATCCATTCATTACCATGGGCGGCAATCCGGGGGGGGGGGGGGTGCTGTTCCCCCCATGTTTTGAGAGGTGGGGGACAACCCCCCCCCCCCATGTTTTGTGAAACAGGTTGCAGCAAAACCGGAGCCTCTGAAGTTGAGTCGCAGCCACAGCGCCACCGCAGCCTCTGAAATCAGCCAAATCCACGATCCAAGTCCACAGCTTCTGCCACTGGAGCCCTCAATGTCGACTCCAGTTGGAGGCCGCCAGCTCCTAGAATCTAGCAGCCCGGGTATGGCTGTAATGCCCAGGTCGCCTGCAAGCCCCAGGACTGGCTGCAGTTCCCAGGTCGCTAAAACAAATTGAAAATGAACACGCCTGCGGGCCGGATGATTTCGGGTTCCGGGCCGGATCCGGCCCGTGGGCCGTTGGTTGCCGACCCCTGTCCTAGATGTTTGTACCCCCCCCCCCCTCCGATGTTAAACGTTCTCTCCAGAGATTCTGCCTGTCCCGCTGAGTTACGCCAGCATTTCGTGTCTATCTCCAGTTCCTTGTTTCGAACAGTAAATATATAATAAGCGCAAGGAAACAAAATGATAACAATCACGGTTCATTCATCTTTCCCTCTCAGAATTTTTTAACAAAACAGATCAATTTACGTGCTCCTTCTGGTGCGTTGCGCTTGCTGGCTCCAAGTGTTTGCGTGCATATTTAGGTTGTGTGCATCTTACCACGGCATGATGGAAAAGTAGCTCCCAGGAATGTTGCAACCTCTGGTTCCACAACATGTCTGCAAAGTCATGGACAAAATAACCTGCATGTGGCAAATAAGAACGAGTTTAAAATTTGCGATTCTTCATCCACAGTTCTCCCAGCTACAACACGTTCTTCATGAAGCGTTTGGTTTCGGGATACAGCGCAGAAACAGGCCCTTCGGGTCCGCGCCGGCCAGCGATCTCCGCACTTTAACACTATCCTACACCCACTAGGGACAATATTTTTTACATTTACCAAGCTAATTAGCCTACAAACCTGGACGTCTTTGGAGTGTGGGAGGAAACAAAAGATCTCGGCGAAAACCAACACAGATCACGGGGAGAACGTACAAACTCCGTACAGACAGCAATCGCACCCGGGTCTCCGGTGCTGCGCTCGCTGAAAGGCAGCGACTCTCTCGCTGCGCCACCGTGACCGCCCTGGCCGGCTGTTGACATTTGGAAGTTCTCGGGCATAGAAAACATAGGAAATAGGTGCAGGAGCCCTTAGTGTCAGCACCGCCATTCAATATGATCATGGCTGATCGTCCAAAATCAGCACCATCCGCTCTCAGCAAACATACTGAGACTGTCACCTTCCTCAATGTGCCCTGGCAACATTATCCGAGAGATAGATGGGTAGACAGACAGACAAAAAGAAGCAGTGGTAAACATGCACCCCACAGATGCACATTGGCGCAGATGACAGTTCTACTGCCTCACAGCACCAGAGACCCGGGTTGGATCCTGACTACAGGTGCTGTCTGTGAGGAGTTTGTAAACTGGGAACATTCTCCACGTGACCACGTCGATTTCCTTCCAAACTCCCAAAGATGTGCGGGTTTGTAGGTTCATCGGCCCTCTGTGAGGTGCCCCTGCTGTGCGAGGAGCGGATGGGGAAAGTGGGATAACACAGAACTAGTGTGAACGCGTGGCCAATGGTCGCCGAGGGCTCGGTGGGCCGAAGGGCCTGTTTCCATGCTGCATGGCGAAACGGAACCACAACTAAACTACGCACATGATGAGGAGCTTGGTTAATTCCCTGTGAGGAATGCCAATGGGAACCTTTACCCCAGCCATCAATGCGATCTTGGCTTACTGTCTCATCTACTCCCAGCATCCTCCCTTGTCCAGTCACACAGATGACACGCACACTGGAAAACATGTACCATTAGATTCAACAACAGCTTATCTGTACTGTTCATCACACTCTGGAACAGGCCTCTCGTCTGTTTAGACAGTAGACAATAGACAACAGGTGCAGGAGTAGGCCATTCGGCATTCGAGCCAGCACCGCCATTCAATGTGATCATGGCTGATCATCCCCAATCAGTACCCCGTTCCTGCCTTCTCCCCATATCCCCTGACTCCGCTATTTTTAAGAGCCCTATCTAGCTCTCTCATGAAAGCATCCAGAGAACCGGCCTCCACCGCCCTCTGAGGCAGAGAATTCCACAGTGAGAAAAAGTGTTTCCTCGTCTCCGTTCTAAATGGCTTACTCCTTATTCTTAAAACTGTGGCCCCTGGTTCTGGTTTAGTTTAGTTTAGAGGTACAGCATGGAGACAGGCACTCCAGCCCACCATAGTCCGAGCCGGGTAGCCGCTCATTAGCACTATTCGACACACACACCAAGGACATTTTACGGTTCGATCCTGACTACGGGTGCTTGTCTCCCCATTATCTGCGTGGTTTTTCTCCGGGATCTCCGGTTTCCTCCCACGCCTCAAAGACGTACAGGTTTGTAGGCTAAGTGGCTTCGGTAAAAACAGTACACTGTCCCCAGCGTGTGTAGGACGGTGCTAGCGTGCGGGGATCGCTGGCCGGTGCGGACTCGGAGGGCCGAAGGTCTTGTTTCCGCGCTGTACCCCTAAACTAAACAAAAAGTTCTAAAAATACAACAGCCCTGTTCAGTGTAAATAAATGAGCCCATTTCATCGAAAACATTTGGGAACAATCCTGTGAGATATACATTTGAAAAATGTCAAACATTACAAGATTCCACGGCATCCAAGTTTCCAACCCACTCTTTGTTTTCAAACAGCAACAATTATTGTAGCATATTGAAGGGTTGTCATATTTGCGATCGCCCTATTCAAAGGCACCAAAACGCACAAAGTACATTTTTTGACTGAATGTGACCGTTCTTCTGTAAGTGCAAACGAGTGAAAGAATTTGAAGCAAACTAGAGCCTTTTGGTTTTATGGTTGTGCTGACCTTTAGGGAGTGCAGCGTAGGTTTACGAGGTTAATTCCCGGGATGGCGGGACTGTCGTATGCTGAGAGAGTGGAGTGGCTGGGCTAGTACACGCTGGAGTTTAGAAGGATGAGAGGGGATCTTATTGAAACATATAAGATTATTAAGGGTTTGGACACCTAGAGGCAGGAAACATGTTCCCGATGTTGTGGGATAAAGGAAACAGGCTGTTGTTAGCTGTGGCAGGAGTTAGATATTGCTTTTTTTTAAATTAAAAATATTTATTCAAATATTAAAATAGTATTTACAACACAATAAAACAAAGCTTTATTGTTTAAACTCACCACCATAGTACATGACAAACAAATATACCAAGTAAACTACTAAATAACTAAATTACAATCCTTGCCCAGGGTACATTACAGCACGTTAGATATAGTCAAGTCATCAAGGACCCACACCACCCTGGCCACACACTCATCTCCCCGCTACCTTCAGGTAGAAGGTACAGGAGCCTGAAGACTGCAACAACCAGGTTCAGGAATAGCTACTTCCCCACAGCCATCAGGCTGTTAAACTCGGCTCGGACAAAACTCTGAACATTAATAGCCCATTATCTGTTTATTTGCTCTTTATCAGTTTATTTATTCATGTGTGTATATATTTATACAATGGTATATGGACACACTGATCTGTTCTGTTGTCATGCCTACTATGTTCTGTTGTGCTGAAGCAAAGCAGGAATGTCATTGTCCTGTCAGGGACACACGACAATAAACTCTCTTGAATCTTGAATCTTGAACTCTTATTCGTCACCTGCACATAAAGTGCAGTGAAATGAATATTCGTTATATCGCTCTTAGGGTTAACGGAACCAAAGAGAAAGCAGGAACGGGGTACTGATTTTGGATGATCAGCCATGACCATATTGAATGGCGGTGTTGGCTCGAAGGGCCGAATGGCCTCCTCCTGCACCTATTGTCTATGTTACTACATGGCCTAGGTGGAAACTAGTATAGACAAGACAACAATGACAACTTTGGGGATATTTTTGTGTAATGGGTTAAAGTAAACCATTTTTTGCTGCTCCAATGTAAATATGTTTTTTTTAAATAACATATAGGAAGAATTTTTGTTGTTGTCGCAAATCAGCTAATAGTACATGTAAAAACAGTGTCAGAGTCCAACTGCACGGTCAAATCAACAGGGCACATGTAATGACACTAATGCGCTGACTGCTTTTGTTGTTGTGTAACTCAGTGTTGTATAACACTCGGATTACGTCAGTCAGAGAGTGGGCACCACGCCACTGATTTCTCACTTCTCCACACGTGGATCTGGACTTACCTATGGAGACAGACACCAGGCAGTGGGAGGAGGGGGAGTAGGTGCCGATTAGATCCTGCGCCATCCGAGGATGCAGGTAAAAACTGGAAAGTGGGGAGTGAAAAAAAAAAGTTGGAAATCAGCAAAATATTTATTTTCAAACTTCACTAACCAGGAAATTAACCAGTGCATTATCTTAAGTGAGACTTGCCTCAGTGATTTCTAATGGGAAAATTCATAGTTTAAAGCTAGATATAAAATGCTGGAGTAACTCTGGAGTTTAGAAGGATGAGAGGGCATCTCATTGAGACATATAAGATTATTAAGAGTTTGGACACGCTAGAGGCAGGAAACATGTTCCCGATGTTGGGGGAGTCCGGAACCAAGGGCCACAGTTTTAGAATAAGGGGTAAGCACTTTCGAACGGAGATGAGGAAGCATTTTTTCACACAGAGAGTTGTGAGTCTGTGGAATTCTCTGCCTCAGAGGGTGGTGGAGGCTGGTTCTCTGGATACTTTCAAGAGAGAGCTAGATAGGGCTCTTAAAGATAGTGGAGTCAGGGGATATGGGGAGAAGGCAGGAACGGGATACTGATTGGGGATGATCAGCCATGATCACATTGTATGGCGGTGCTGGCTCGAAGGGCCGAATGGCCTACTCCTGCACCTATTGTCTATTGTCAACAGGACAGGCGGCATCTCCAGAGAGAAGGTATGGGTAACATTTCGGGTGGAGACCCTTCTTCAGACTGAGAGGGGAGAGGGAGTCCAGAGATATGGAAGGGTAAGGTGTGGAAACGACAGATCAAAGCAGGTGGGAATAAGGAAATGTTGGATGGTTCCTTGTTGGCTGCGGGGAAGGTGGCAATCAGGCTCAGCAGGACAGGCAGCATCTCTGGAGAGGAGGAATGGGGGACGTTTGGGATCTGAAGAAGGCTTCAGATGTACTCCAGCTGAGATTACTCCAGCATTCGGTGTCCATCTGAGGTTTAAACCAGCGTCTGCAGGTTCATGCAATCGGTAATATCTAATCATCCAGATAGTTTGCGACGGTAGACAAAACAAAAATGCTGGAGAAACTCAGGCAGCATCTATGGAGAGACGTCAAACATCGCCTGTTCCATCCCTCCATCGCCTGCTGAGTTTCTCCAGTATTTATTGTCTACCTTCGATATTTCCACCATCTGCACTTCTTGCTTGAAACAGATATGTTTGACATATTTGTTTGTGCTGCAGCAAGCAAGAATTCCATCGTCCCAAGTATCTGGGACACATGACAATAGGTTTACTCTCAGCCATAGAAACATAGAAAATAGGTGCAGCAGGAGGCCATTCGGCCCTTCGAGCCAGCGCCGCCATTCATTGTGATCGTGGCTGATCGTCCCCAATCAATAACCCGCGCCTGCCTTCTCCCCGCATCCCCTGACTCCACCAGCCCCTAGAGCTCTAACTAACTCTCTCTTAAATCCCTTAAAGTCTGAAAAAGGGTTTCAGCCCGAAAGGTCGCCTATTTTCCTTCGCTCCTTAGACGCTGCCTCGCCCGCTGAGTTTCTGCTGCCTCCAATAAATGTACAGCCTTGGCTTGGCTCTCAGCTTGCTTCACTCACCAGAGGAGCGCCCAGACCCCGGTCACCACACTGTGCACCAGGGAGGTGCAGATGTTCCTCCACTTCCAGCTGTTTCTCAGGGCGGACTCGGGCATGGGGAGCTGTCCCACCGCCCCGTTGATCAGCGTGAAAGCCCCGACTGAGCCTCCGACAATGAGCAGTGCGGGGTTCCAGTCCATCCCTGCTCTGTCTGTCTGTCTGTCTGTGTGTCTGTGTGTCCCGGGGTGCTGGTTACACACACACACACACACACACACACACTGCCTGCCTCCTGCCCCCCTCCCGCTGAGTTCTTCAGGATACAGAGTTCTGGGCAGGACCAAAAATACAACAAAAAAAATCAAACCGACCAGGGGGTTTGACTCGTTGATTGTTTCCGGAGAGAAGGAGGGGAGCGTGGGGTTGGAGTCGAGTGTTATACAACGCTGTGTTACACAACAGTCAGCACCCAACCCAACTCAACTCCCGTCCTGCGCCCGTTGTCCCACACTGGCACACAGCGCTGGGATGCAAAGTCCTTAGAGGATCTTTGCTGGGACCTCTCTCTCTCTTTCTTCTCTCTCTCCCCCCCCCTCCCACTGTCACCCCTCTCTCTCTCCTCTCCCCTCCCTCCCTCTCCCTCTCTCCTCCCTCTCTTCCCCAACCTCTCTCTCCCCTCCCTCGCTCTCTCCCCTCTCTCTCTACAGGATCTTTGCTGGGACCTCTCTTTCCCCTCCCTCTCTCTCTCCCTCCCCTCCTCCCTCTCGCTCCCTCCCCCTCTCATCCCCTCTCTCTCTCTCTCTCTCATCCCCATCCCTTCTCTCTCCCTCTCCCTCTCTCTCTCTCCCCCTTCCTCTCTCCCCTCTCTCTTTCTCCCCTCTCTCTCCCCTCCCCCCTCTCCCCCCTCTCTCCCCTCTCCCTCTCTCTCTCTCTCTCCCCTCTCTCTCCGCCCTCTCTCTCCCCTCCCTCTCTCTCCCCTCCCTCCCTCCCTCCCTCCCCCCTCCCCTCTCTCTCTCTCCCCCTCCCTTCTCTCCCCTCTCTCTCTCCCCTCCCTCTCTCTTCCCTCCCCATCCCTCTCTCCCCTCTCTCTCTCTTCCCCCTCCCTTCTCTCCCCTTCCTCTCTCTCTCCCCTCCCTTCCCCTCCCCCCCTCCCTCCTCCCCCCTCTCTCTCTCTCCCCTTCCCCCCCTCACTGTGAACTCTCTATCTCCCCGCCCGCCGAGCACACAACCCACTCCCGATGGAAACCTCCCTCTCCCAGTCCAGTCCAGAGACCACAAGCTTCTGAAGAGTGAAAAAGAAAATCAGACCGATCGAGGGAAGTCTCCCCCCTTGGTCCTGAAAGGGAAACATATTTACGAGTCAGGTTGACAGGTCGCCTGAAGAAGGGTCTCGACCCGAAATGTCACCCATTCCTTCTCTCCAGAGATGCTGCCTGTCTGAAGTTACTCCAGCTTTTTGTGTCAATCTTGGGAGCATCTACAGTTCTTTCCTACACAGGTTGACATGTCTATGTTGTGTGTGGGGTAGCTTCGCATCTCCAAGCACCCTGAGGTGAAGCCACTCTGTCATCTGACCCTCCCCTTCCCTTTCCCTTCTCCTCCTCTCCCCTCTCTCCCCTCCACCTCCCCCCTCCTCCTCCCCTCCCCTCTCTCCAGTCCAGTCCATCCCTGCTCTGTCTGTCTGTGTGTCTGTGTGTCGCGGGGTGCTGGTTCCACACACACACACACACACACACTGCCTGCCTCCTGCCCCCCTCCCGCTGAGTTCTTCAGGATACAGAGTTCTGGGCAGGACCAAAAATACAAAAAAAAATCAAACCGACCAGGGGGTTTGACTCGTTGATTGTTTCCGGAGAGAAGGAGGGGAGCGTGGGGTTGGAGTCGAGTGTTATACAACGCTGTGTTACACAACAGTCAGCACCCAACCCAACTCAACTCCCGTCCTGCGCCCGTTTGTCCCACACTGGCACACAGCGCTGGGATGCAAAGTCCTTAGAGGATCTTTGCTGGGACCTCTCTCTCTCTTTCTTCTCTCTCTCCCCCCCCCCTCCCACTGTCACCCCTCTCTCTCTCCTCTCCCCTCCCTCCTCTCCCCTCTCTCTCCTCCCTCTCTTCCCCAACCTCTCTCTCCCTTCCCCTCCCTCGCTCTCTCCCCTCTCTCTCTAGAGGATCTTTGCTGGGACCTCTCTCTCCCCTCCCTCCCTCTCTCTCTCCCCTCCCTCTCTCTCTCTCCCCCCCCTCTCTCTCCCTCGCTCATCCTCTCTATCTCCCTCTCTCTCTCCTCCCTCCCTCTCTCTCCCCCTCCCTCTCCCTCTCTCTCCCCTCCCTTCTCTCCCCTCCCTCTCTCTCTCCTCCCTCTCTCTCTCCCCTCCCTCTCTCTCTCCCCTCCCTCCCTCTCCCTCGCCCTCCCCCTCTATCCCCCTCCTCTCTCCCCTCCCTCTCTATCCCGTCCCTCTCTCCTCTCCCCTCCCTCTCTCTCTCTCCCCCTTCCTCTCCCCTCTCTCTTTCTCCCCTCTCTCTCCCCCCCTCTCTCTCCCTCCTCTCTCTCCCCCCCTTTCTCTCCCTCCTCTCCCTCCCCCCCTTCTCTCCCCTCTCCCTCTCTCTCTCCCCGCCCTCTCTCTCTCTCCCCTCCCTCTCTTTCCCCCTCCCTATCTCCCCCCTCTCTCTCTCCCCTTCCTCTCTCTCCCCTCCCTCTCTCTCCCCTCGCTCCCTCCCTCCCCTCTCTCTCTCTCCCTCTCCCTCTCTCTCCCCCCCTCCCTCCCTCTCTCTCCCCCTCTCCCCTCCCTGCCTTCCTCCCCCTCCTCTCTCTCTCCCCCTCCCTTCTCTCCCTCCCTCTCCTCTCCCCCCTCTCTCTCTCCCACACGTGGATCTGGACTTACCTATGGAGACAGACACCAGGCAGTGGAGGAGGGGGAGTAGGTGCCGATTAGATCCTGCGCCATCCGAGGATGCAGGTAAAAACTAGAAAGTGGGGAGTGAAAAAAAAAAGTTGGAAATCAGCAAAATATTTATTTTCAAACTTCACTAACCAGGAAATTAACCAGTGCATTATCTTAAGTGAGACTTGCCTCAGTGATTTCTAATGGGAAAATTCATAGTTTAAAGCTAGATATAAAATGCTGGAGTAACTCTGGAGTTTAGAAGGATGAGAGGGGATCTCATTGAAACATATAAGATTATTAAGAGTTTGGACACACTAGAGGCAGGAAACATGTTCCCGATGTTGGGGGAGTCCGGAACCAGGGGCCACAGTTTTAGAATAAGGGGTAAGCAATTTCGAACGGAGATGAGGAAACACTTTTTCACACAGAGAGTTGTGAGTCTGTGGAATTCTCTGCCTCAGAGGGCGGTGGAGGCAGGTTCTCTGGATACTTTCAAGAGAGAGCTAGATAGGGCTCAGGGGATAGATATAGTGGAGTCAGGGGATATGGGGAGAAGGCAGGAACGGGGTACTGATTGGGGATGATCAGCCATGATCACATTGTATGGCGGTGCTGGCTCAAAGGGCCGAATGGCCTACTCCTGCACCTATTGTCTATTGTCAACAGGACAGGCGGCATCTCTGGAGTAACTCAGCGGGTCAGGCAGCATCTCCAGAGAGAAGGTATGGGTAACATTTCGGGTGGAGACCCTTCTTCAGACTGAGAGGGGAGAGGGAGTCCGGAGATATGGAAGGGTAAGGTGTGGAAACGACAGATCAAAGCAGGTGGGAATAAGGAAATGTTGGTTGGTTCCTTGTTTGCTGCGGGAAAGGTGGCAATCAGGCTCAGCAGGACAGGCAGCATCCCTCCCTCCCTCCCTCCCCCTCTCTCTCTCTCCCCCTCCCTTCTCTCCCCCCCCCTCCCTCCCTCTCTCCCCTTCCTCTCTCTCCCCTCCCTCTCTCTCCCCCCCCCTCTCTCTCTCCCCTCTCTCTCTCTCTCTCTCTCTCTCTCTCCCTTCCCCTCCCTCACAGTGAACTCTCTATCCCTCCGCCCGCCGAGCACACACCCACTCCCGATGGAAACCTCCCTCTCCCAGTCCAGTCCAGAGACCACAAGCTTCTGAAGAGTGAAAAAGAAAATCAGACCGATCGAGGGAAGTCTCCCCCCTTGGTCCTGAAAGGGAAACATATTTACGAGTCAGGTTGACAGGTCGCCTGAAGAAGGGTCTCGACCCGAAATGTCACCCATTCCTTCTCTCCAGAGATGCTGCCTGTCTGAAGTTACTCCAGCTTTTTGTATCAATCTTGGGAGCATCTACAGTTCTTTCCTACACAGGTTGACATGTCTATGTTGTGTGTGGGGTAGCTTCGCATCTCCAAGCACCCTGAGGTGAAGCCACTCTGTCATCTGACCCTCCCCCTTCCCTTTCCCTTCTCCTCCCCCTCCCCTCTCTCCTCTCCACCTCCCCCCCTCCTCCTCCCCCCCTCTCTCCTCCCACCTCCCCCCTCCTCCTCCCCTCCCCTCTCTCCTCTCCACCTCCCCCCCTCCTCCTCCCCTTCCCTCTCTCTCTCCACCCCTCCCCCTCCTCCTCCCCTTCCCTCTCTCCTCCACCTCCCCCCTCCTCCTCCCCCTCCCCTCTCTCCCTCCACCTCCCCCCTCCTCCTCCCCTCCCCTCTCTCCCTCCACCTCCCCCTCCTCCTCCCTCCCCTCCCCTCTCTCCCCTCCACATCCCCCCTCCTCCTCCCCCCTCTCTCCTCTCCACCTCCCCCCCTCCTCCCTCCCCTCTCTCCCCTCCACCTCCCCCCTCCTCCCTCCCCTCCCCTCTCTCCCCTCCACCTCCCCCCTCCTCCTCCCTCCCCTCTCTCCCCTCCACCTCCCCCTCCTCCTCCCCTCCCCTCTCTCCCCTCCACCTCCCCCCCTCCTCCTCCCCTCCCCTCTCCTCCTCCCCACCTCCCCCCTCCTCCTCCCACCCCCCCCTCTCCCCACCCCTCCCATCCTCCTCGAACCCTGGTCTCCAGCGCCACCGTGACTGCCTCCTCTACCCTCCCCTCCTCTACCCTCCCCACCCCTCCCGGTGTCAGGGCTGAATCTTTCCCGATCATGTTTCTTTTGTGCTAAAGTTTACAGTGAGAAATAGAGAGCAGCCGGCCCCACTGCAGGCTACACTGACACCTGTTGGCAGTATTGAACCAGTAACTCTCCCACCTCATATTCCGCTTGGGGAGCTTACAACACAACAGCATGAACAGTGAATTCTCAAATTTTAGGTAACCTCTAACCATCACCCCCCCCCCCCCCCCCTCCCCCTCCCCATCCTACATCCTTTCCTCTGGCTTCACAATTTGCTACTCTTCAAGCCGTCTGTCTCACACCTCCTGATTTTATCACAGGCCTTTGTTCCAGCCATCTTCCAGTCAACCCCCTCTCCCCCTCATCTGTGTCCAGCTGCTACACTTTGTCCAACCTCTCCCCTCTTCCAACTTCCGTCCCCCCCCCCCTCCACCCGCTATAGTCAGTCTGAAGAAGGATCCCGACCTGAAATGTCACTTATCTATGTTCTCCAGTGATGTGCGGCAAGGGTGGGGGGACAGATTCGTGAAATTTGAGCAATGTAGAAAGACTGTGTTGAACAATTTGTATAGCCTCCGAAAATGTCGGATGAATTTTTCGCACGGTTCATGTATTGTATATATTTATCACCTGAATGAAGTCTATTTTGAAATTAAAAAAAAAAAAAACCTTCTCCAGAGATATTGCCTGACCTGCTGAATTACTCCAGCACTCTGTGTCCTTTTGTGTAAACCAGCATCTGAAGCCTTGGTCTGAAGAAGGGTCTCGACCTGAAACGTCACCAATCTGAAGAAGGATCTTAACCCAAAACGTCATCTATTCCGTTTCTCCAGTGATGCTGTCTGTCCCGCTGAGTTACTCCAGCTTTTTGTGTCCTTCTGCAGTCCCTTGTTTCTGCATTCCAAACTTTGCCATTTCAATCCTTTCAAGAACGTTTCATTGCCACATGTCCCAGCCACGCAACGATGTAATTCTGACTTGCTCCTGCTCTGGGGGTCCATTAACTAATCAATAATACAATAAATGAACCATCAGTAATACCTAGTAACCAGATCATAACTGGAGTTATTCACTGGAGTTTAGAAGGATGAGGGGTTATCTTGTAGAAACATATAAAATTATAAAAGGACTGGACAAGCAAGATGCAGGAAAAATGTTCCCAATGTTGGGTGAGTCCAGAACCAGGGGCCACAGTCTTAGAATAAAGGGGAGGTCATTTAAGACTGAGGTGAGAAAAAACTTTTTTACCCAGAGAGTTGTGAATTTGTGGAATTCCCTGCCACAGAGGGCAGTGGAGGCCAAATCACTGAATGGATTTAAGAGAGAGTTGGATAGAGCTCTAGGGGGTAGTGGAATCAAGGGATATGGGGAGAAGGCAGGCACGGGTTATTGATAGCGGACGATCAGCCATGTTCACAATGAATGGCGGTGCTGGCTCGAAGGGCCGAATGGCCTCCTCCTGCACCTCCTCACCTGTAATAACAGTGAATGACTAAAGTACACAGTGCAACCAAACAAACTCCATAATCTTCAACGCTGTAGGATTGTCACGAGTAAAGAGTACTTGTATTTGTAAGAGTATTATCATTGATGTTCTTTTATCATTAATGTTTTATTATTATTAACGTTTAGTGTTTTCTGAGTCATTCGTAACTGCCACTGTGTGTCATGTTGTCACTTGTGGGCGGAGCACCGAGGCAAATTCCTTGTATGTGAATACTTGGCAAATAAACGTACTTACTTACTTACATAACTGTCACATGTACAACAGAACACAAATATATACCACCTCTGGAGAGAAGGAATGGGTGACGTTTCGGGTCGAAACCCTTACGGGTTTCGCCCCAAAACGTCGCCCATTCCTTCTCTCCAGAGGTGCTGCCTGTACTGCTGAGTTTACTCCTGCATTTTGTGTCAACCAGCATCTGCAGTTCCTTCCGACACACATATATAGCACAACAGGGGCAACACAGTGGCACAGCGGTGGAGTCTTCCTGCACTCACGGCGCCAGAGACCCGGCTTTGATCCTGACCTTGGGTGCTGTCAGTGTGGCGTTTGCATACTTACCTGTAACTGCCAATACCAACAGGCTTTATGCATCCTTTTTGCTTCTACTAATATCCTAGTCACTGTTTAACCACACACACGTTGGAAAATGGACCCAAAACAACTTGAGATCTTCTCAATTTTACTTTTAGTTTTGAGATACGGCGCAGAAACGGGCCCTTCGGCCTACCAAGCCCGCGCCGACCAGCGATCCCCGCACACCAACACTGTCCTGTGGAGAGGATGTTTTTCCTCTAGTGGGAGAGTCTAGGATCAGAGGTCATAGCCCCAGAATTAAAGGACATGTTATATGGTTATATTGTTATATGGTTATATGGTTATATGACATGAGGAAGGAAGGAAATTAAGAGAAATGTCATTAAATCTCTGGAATTCTTTGCCACAGAAGGCTGTGGAGGCTTTCAATTGATTTTTTTTTTTAAGGCAGAGATAGATAGATTCTTGATTAGTACGGGTGTCGGGGGTTATGGGGAGAAGGCAGGAGAATGGGGTTGGGAGGGAGATACAGTTCAGCCATGATTGAATGGCGGAGTAGACTTGACGGGCCGAATGGCCTGCTCCTATCACTTATGGGTCTTATGAATACCCTTTGCGGTGTGGGAAGAAACCAGAACGCCCGGAGTAAACCCAAAGAGTCGCAGGGAGAACGTGCAAACTGCACCTAGACGGCACCTCAGGTCAGGATTGAACTCGGGTCTCTGGTGTTGAGCGGAGGCAGCTCTGGCAGCTGCGCCGTCATGCTGCTTGAACTGACAATACGAGGCCAACGCTCAGAAGTCTATACACAGGTTTACTGAGCAAATTTACTTTGCCTTCTGCAGGGCCATTCATCACAGGGGCGAAGGCCTGATCAAAGCATGAACATTTTTTACAAAGTTTGGAAACGCACAATGTAGAGAGGTTCAGTCATCATCTGATAACCAATGCAAAGTAGGACCATGCACGACCAGTTACATCCGACCGTCGCTGTCAGATCATCATCTGACTTGGGGACCCCAGCATCTGCTCGCTATCAAATGGTCTCAGCTGCTGCTGTTACGTCACCTGCGCCAATATCTCCCGCTCCGTCCACATTTGCTGTCCATTAGCCGCTGTTTAGCTTAGTTTAGTTTAGAGAAACAGGCCCTTCGGCCCCAGAGGGCGGTGGAGGCCGGTTCTCCGGATGCTTTCAAGAGAGAGCTAGATAGGGCTCTTAAAAATAGCGGAGTCAGGGGATATGGGGAGAAGGCAGGAACGGGGTACTGATTGGGGTGGGAGATTGCAGCCTTCACGTGGTCCGCCCTGTTTCGATTAATGCAATCAACCTGGCGTGCACAATCAAATACGATCAAATAGAACAAGTTGTCCTACAACTTTGGGCCGTGCGCGCCATACGCAAGAAGAAGAAGGGTACTGATTGGGGATGATCAGCCGTGATCACATTGAATGTTGGTGCTGGCTTGAAGGGCCAAATGGCCTACTCCTGCACCTATTGTCTATTGTCTATTGTCTATTGGCCCACCGACTCCACACCGACCAGCGATCCCCGCACATTAACACTATCCTACACACACAAGGGACAATTTTATATTTATACCAAGCCAATTAACTAACAAACCCGTAGGCCTTTGGAGTGTGGGAGGAAACCAAAGAACTCGGAGAATGCCTATGCGGTCATGGAAAGAACGTGCAAACTCCGTACTGACAGCACCCGTAGCCAGGATCTGGTTGCAGTGGGAGGAGCGGTTGCAGCAGGAGGAGCCCAAACCCGTAACGTTCCACTCGCAGCTCGCAGTTCAAAACAAGTGGGCTTGAGGAAGCCGCTGATTGGTGGAAGACGACTCGAGGGAGCAGCTGATTGGCAGTCAGATCCCTGCTGATTTCTTTCAGCTAAAATCCTTGCATTGTATTGTACATTGTATTGTATATTGTATTGTAGCCAGGGTAAGGGGGAGGATGAGTGCCAGGGCAGTTTACTGTTCTGGATGTCAGATGTGGGAGGTCATGCAGTCAGGTAGCTCTCCAGACGTCCACATCAGGTGCGTCAAGATGGCGCTCCAAATGGACCCGTATTCGGTACCTGGAGCAGCAGCTCGATGACCTCCGTCTGGTCAGGGAGAGTGAGGAAGCCATAGAGAGGAGCTACAGACAGGTGGTCACTCCAAAACCACAGGAGGCAGAAAAGTGGGTCACGGTTAGGAGAGGCAAGGGGCAGAGGCAGGGACTAGAGAGTACCCCGGTGGCTGTACACCTTGGCAATAAGTACTCCTGTTTGAGTACTGTTGGGGGGCACAGTCCTACTTGGGGGT
This sequence comes from Okamejei kenojei, assembly GCA_035221665.1. Lineage (NCBI taxonomy): Eukaryota > Metazoa > Chordata > Chondrichthyes > Rajiformes > Rajidae > Okamejei > Okamejei kenojei. The sequence goes on from CM069156.1 coordinate 6,324,870, forward strand.
TAGCGACAGCGACCGGGCCTCCGGTACAGAGACCGGCCCTGTTGCTCAGAAGGGTAAGGAAAAGAAGAAGAGGGCAGCAGTAATAGGGGACTCTATAGTTAGGGGGTCAGATAGGCGATTTCTGTGGACGCAGTCAGGAGACCCGGATGGTAGTTTGCCACCCTGGTGCCAGGGTCCGGGATGTGACTGAACGTGTCCAAGATATCTTGAAATGGGAGGGAGAAGGAGCCAGAGGTCGTGGTATATATAGTTACCAATGACATAGGTAGAAAAAGAGAGGAGGTCCTGAAAGGAGAATTTAGGGAGTTAGGAAGAGTGTTAAGGAGAAGGACCGCAAAGGTAAAACAATCTCAGGATTACTGCCTGTACCACGCGACAGTGAGAGTAGGAATGGAGCAAGGTGGAGGATAAATGTGTGGCTAAAGCACTGGTGCAGAGCCGCAGAGATTCAAGTTTCTGGATCATTGGGACCTCTTTGGGGAAGGTGTGACCTGTACAAAAAGGACGGGTTGCACTTGAACCCGAGGGGAACCAATATCCTGGCGGGTGAGATTTGCAAAGGCTACTGGGGAGACTTTAAACTAGATCGGTTGGGGGGAGGGACTCAAATAGAGAAGGCAAGTAGTATGTTTGTGAGGCAGGAGGCAGAGAAGAGAAGCAGTCAGACGCAACACGTAGGGAGGAAAGAAGAAAAAAATAACAAACGGAGATAAGAAGTGGAGGTTTCTTAATGTGTGAGCAGAGAGACAGAGGGGTGTAAAATGAGGATAGGAGCAATAGGTAGCAAGGTGAAAAGTGGCAGGAAAACAAATCCAGGGCAAAAATCTAAAAGGGCCACTTTTCAACATAATTGTAAAAGGGCCAAGAGTGTTGTAAAAACAAGCCTGAAGGCTTTGTGTCTCAATGCAGGAGCATTCGTAATAAGGTGGATGAGTTGAGTGTGCAGATAGCTATTAATAATTATGATATAGTTGGGATCACGGAGACATGGCTCCAGGGTGACCAAGGCTGGGAGCTGAACATCCAGGGATATTCAATATTCAGGAAGGACAGACAGAGAGGAAAAGGAGGTGGGTAGCGTTGCGGGTTAGAGAGGAGATTAACGCAATAGAAAGGAATGACATTAGCTTGGAGGATGTGGAATCGATGATGGTGGAGCTGCGAAACACTAAGGGGCAGAAAACGCTAGTGCGTGTTGTGTACAGGCCACCTAACAGTAGTAGTGGAGTTGTGGATGGCATCAAAACATGAATTACAAATGCATGCAACGAAGGTAAAACCGTTATATTTGGGTGACTTCAATCTACATATAGATTGGGTGAATCAAATTGGCAGGGGTGCTGAGGAAGAGGATTTCTTGGAATTATGCGGGATAGTTTTTCTAAACCAACATGTGGAGGAACCAACGAGAGAGCAGGCTATTCTAGACTGGGATATTGAGTAATGAGGAAGGGTTAGTTAGCAGCCTTGTTGTACGTGGCCCCTTGGGCAAGAGTGACCATAATATGGTTGAGTTCTACATTAGATGGAGAGTGACATTGTTTAATTCAGAAACACGGGTCCTGAACTTAAAGAAAGGTAACTTTGAGGGTATGAGACGTGAATTGGCCAAGATGGACTGGCATTGACTCTTGAAGGGTTGACGGTGATATGCAATGGAAGGCATTTAAAGACTGCATGGATGAACTACAAACAATTGTTCATCCCCGTATGCAAAATAATAAATCAGGGAAGGTGGTGCATCCGTGGATAACGAGGGAAATTCAGGGATATATCAAAGAAAAAGATGAAGCGTACAAATCAGCCAGAAAAAGCAGCCTACCAGAGGACTGGGAGAAATTCAGAGACAACAGAGGAGGACAAGGGCTTAATTAGGAAAGGGAAAATGGAGTATGAAAGAAAACTGGCAGGAAACATAAAAAAACTGACGCAAAGGTTTTTATCGATATGTGAAGCGCAAGAAGATTAGTTAAAACAAATGTAGGTCCCTTGCAGTCAGAAACGGGTGAATTGATCATGGGGAACAAGGACATGGCAGACCAATTGAATAACTACTTTGGTTCTGTCTTCACTAAGGAAGACATAAATAATTTGCCGGAAGTAGCAGGGGATCGCGGGTCAAATGAGATGGAGGAAAATGAGTGAAATCCAGGTTAGCCGGAAAGTGGTGTTAGGTAAATTGAATGGATTAAAGGCCGATAAATCCCAGGGCCAGATAGGTTGCATCCAGGGTACTTAAGGAAGTAGCCCCAGAAATAGAAGATGCCGTTAGGTGGATAATTTTTCAAAACTCTTTAGATTCTGGAGTAGTTCCTGAGGATTGGAGGGTTAGCTAATGTAACCACCACTTTTTAAAAAGGGAGGGAGAGAGAAAACGGGGAATTACAGACAGTTAGTCTAACATCGGTAGTGGGAAACTGCTAGAGTCAATTATTAAAGATGGGGATAGCAGCGCATTTGGAAAGTGGTGAAATCATTGGTCAAAGTCAGCATGGATTTACGAAGGGTAAATCATTGCTACAAATTGAAAAGTCGGGCCGACAGGTTTAAGTTTTTACGTTGCCGTGTGTCTTTCTCTCTGTGGTCTTGTGTTCACAGGGAAAGAATGAGCAAGGCCCGAGGAAAGAAGTCTGCAGCTCGCCCCCGTTCGTCCTCCGTTGAGGAATGCTCTTTGGAGGGGGGGCAAGAGGGCGGCGGTTATAACTACCGAGCCGAGGCCCACACCGCAAGTGCTGCTGAGCAAGCGGGCTGGAGGTACCTGCAGCCGGAACGGGTGGTAGTGTGACCCGACGTTTCGGATGATGAAGATGCCCTTACCGCTCGAGAGCACAGGCAGCCGCCTAAGCCGCATGGAACGGCTTATGGAGCAATTGCTCCAGCGAGATCTGCTGAGAGAGCAGCAGCAGCCTCGCCAAAGGGAGTTCAGGCACTCCCGCAGTGCCTTTTACGGCACTGGCCATTGCTTCAACCTTCTTTTGAAGCAGCATTGGCGACAGGTCTGGGCTGGTCAAGAAGAGGGGGTCACTGGACTGGCTGAAGATTTCGGGAGTACGCAGGGTGTACAGGAACAGGAAAGAGCTGCGTGGGTGTGGTCAACCGCTACGTGGCCATTCACACAAGCGGGTCGGCCATTAGAGCCGAAACTTGCAGCCAGCATTAACCACCTGTCCTCTAAACCCCTACAAGAACAAAGTGGTCAATGAGGCTCTTCAACTATATACAGCCCCAGGAAATTGTACATCTTTGAATGTACCTGCTGTCAATAGCCAAATTTGGGGAATTTGGGGCAGAACATCAGAAACCTGGAGTTGAAGCTCCAGAAGATCCTTAAACTCCTGACTGCAGGAATAACATCTTATGCTCGGTCCATTGATGGTGCGGACATCTCCACAAATCAGCAACAGAACATTAGCTCTGCTGTGCACCACTCAATATGAGATAAATAATTTGCGAAAGAGATTATCAAGCCTGCCCTCAACCCTAAATTTGCGGGACTCTGCAAAAACAAAACCAGGGGTCAGAACCTCCTATTCTGCTCTTTACTGGTAAAGACCTTCCCAAAAAAGGTGAAAGACTGGAAGAAGAATCCAAGACCTTTGGTCTCGTGAGGGAGGTTTTGGGGGGACCGAGCAGACCCACAACAAACCCAGGCGGCAGTACCCCATGGCGTCCACCAGTCGTCGACCACACTATGGGACTGGTGAAAGCTCGGGGTCCGCAACCATTCCCCGTAAGCCTTTTTTAGGCAGGCCCAGAGCGGACCCCATGGGAAAATGCGCCACCCCCAACAACATCGAGATCAACATCAACCCTCTACAGCCCAGCAGACGCCTCATCACCCAGCGAAGAGGCAGAAGAAGCACCCAATAACCCATGGAGGTAGGTGGGTTGGTTCCTCTCAGCATATGTGCAGTAGGGGCTCTGTGCTAACAGGGGGGAGATTGCACTTGTTTTTGGATGCATGGAATCCATCACTAATGACAAGTATATACTCAGCAGCGTTCATGGCTACAAAATTGACTTTGTCCATAAAGATTTTCCACCAGTTCAGCATATACCCAAAAGGGTATTCACCCTCTCAGTCAAGGAAAACAAGAGGGTCAAGCTGAACTGATGGGTTACAAGCTAATAGGTGTCATTGAAAGAACAAAACCATGAACCATTGGAATTTGTGTCTAATATTTTCACTAAAATCAAAAAAGATGGTGGACGACGCATCATCATTGACTTAACTACTTGTGAACAAGTCTGATCAGGTAGTATACATTTCAAGATGGATACTTTTGAAACAGCCAGACTATTGGTTTCTAGGGGTACTTTCTAGCAAGCATTGATTTAAAAGATGCCTACTACTCAGTACCCATACACAAGGACCATCGAAAATATTTAAAATTTATCTGGATGAAACAGCTATGGCAATATAAAGCCTTACCAAATGGGCTAACCTCTGCTCCAAGGTTGTTCACTAAAAATCTTAAAACCTGCCTTGGCATTATGGAGGAAACAAAAGCATATAGTCATGGCGTATCTTAGACGATATTTTAATAATAGGGAAAACCTTGGAGACAGCTATTTTAGCAGTCGCACCACCAAACGTTTGTTTGAAACTTTGGGGTTTGTCATACATCCAGAAAAATCCAATCTTACACCGTCCACTGCCATGGACTATCTTGGATTTACGTTAGATACTGTTCGATGATTGTAAATCATGCCGAAGGGGAAAGCATCAGAATTGGCGCTATCATGCAACAAACTCATGAATAAACATCAGCCAACCATATCGGGGAAGTAGCTAGAGTTATTGGCAAAATGTAGCAGCTTTCCCAGCTGTACAATTTGGGCCTTTGCACTATCAAAATTTGCAAAGAGCTAAAGTGCATGCACTAAAGCAAAACTCAGGTCACTTTGACCGAGCTATGAGTTTAAAACTGCTGAATCCATTCCAGAGTTACAATGGTGGGCGAGGAATGTAAGACTCCAGCTCCAGTCCCATAATGATCACCAACCCAGTATTAACCATTCAAACGGATGCAGTGCTTTGGGCTGGGGAGCAACTAACATGCAATCCAGCACAGGGGGCAGATGGAGTAAAATTTTTGAATCATCTTGCCTACAGACACGGGGCATCAAAACTATTTAGAAATGTTGGGTGCGTTTTATGGGTTAAAAGCATATTCATGTAATACGCATCATGCACATGTCCGGTTTATTGCAACTAGTAATACCACGGTGGTGGCTATATCAATCACATGGGTGTTGTAAATTAAAGTCGATATCGTGTGACAAATTGGCAACCTAATCTGGCAATGGTGTGCTTGAAAGGCATATTTGGTTATCAGCAACTTACCTTCCAGGTAAGCAAAATACAGTGGCAGACACCAGGTCACTGTAGATTTAATGATAACATCGAATGGATGTTTAAATCCCCAAAGTGTTTGCTGAAATTACAAAAGCAATATGGCACACCAGATATCGATCTATTTGCATCCAGGCTGAAAATCACCAGGTACCAACGTATGTCGCTTGGGAAACCAGACCCTGAGGCGAGCAGCAGTTGATGCATTCTCGCTGCATTGGGGGAAAATGTTCTTTTATGCTTTTCCTCCCTTCTCTGCCTCATCAGTCGGGTATTACGCAGATTCAATTGGATTCCGCTTCAGGAATCTTGATAATACCTGACTGGCCTACACAGCCATGGTTCCCAGTGGCTTTCGACATGGCTGTTGAAACACCCGTTGGAATTTCCCCAGCAGTCGACAGTTATTAAATCCACCCAGTGTCAGGCATTAGTCCACCCGTGCCATGACAGAGTCAATCTCCTGGCTTGCAGATTCTAAAAAGACCTCTACTGGGCCTGGGACTGTCTGAGGACGCCCATCAACATGATGACCGCATCTCACGGGAGTCCACCAGGAGACAATACCTGACCAATATAAGAAAATGGGAACGGTATTGCTCCAAAACAGGAACTACCTTACACCACAGCTACAGCCACCAGTGTGTGTGTGGAGTTTCTGCTTGGATTACATCGGAAGGACTCAGCTACAGCGGCCATTAATACAGCCAGGAGTGCGTTGTCAGCTTATTTTGGTTCCAGCAGCAGGACAATGACTTTGGGGTCCCATCCACTAGTGGCCAAAATCATGAGGGGCATTTTTAACACCAATCCCCTAGCCTAGGTACACTCAGATCTGGGATGTCAAGCATAGTACTATGGACGTACCTTAGGGGATGGCCACCACCCAGGTCACTTACTCTGGAACAACTTACACTGAAATAGTCATGCTCATTGGCTCTAGTGTCAGCTCAAAAGGGTACAGTCCCCTCCACCTTCTAGGCTGGACAGCATGACAGAGTCATTGGACTGTATCACATTTCACATTGGTCAAACAATCTAAGACCAGGTAACCCCCCCCCCACCCTCCAGTTATGGAGGTTTTTCCGGGCATATTCACCTGACCCACGGTTGATGTGCCAAGACCCATCTCGCCAACTACATAGACACAACATATAACTTTAAGAGGGAGAGAAAAAGCCTTATGGATAAGCCACAAAAGCCTCATGGTCAGGTGACGAGCCAAACCATTTCAAGGTGGCTCAAGCAGGTGCTTAAGTCCGCGGGAATCGATACTAAAGTATGTTACAAATCTCATTCCACCAGGGCTGCATCTACGTCGGCGGCTAGGCAAATGGATGTGCCTATGGACCATATTCTGGCCCGGGGGGGAGGACCCGGAGCGGGCCAGAGCAGGAAGGTCCTCGGAAAGAACTTTCCAAAGGTTTTATAATAAGCCGCTGGCGGAGCCTGCTACATTTGCAGACAGAATTTTAGAGTCTGCAGATAATATTTAATTTAAGCCCGGGGGAGCTCTCTGTTTATTTGTTGTTATTAATAAACCTTTTTTTGTTCACAAACAGGTTATTGTTGATTGTATAAATAACATGCTTCCTCCCTCTAAGGTCTTCAGGCTAGTGAGTGAAGCGATGAGCTGGTATACGGTTCGGATTCACAGAGCTTTGAAGTCTTCACGTAGTCACTCACGTGACTCCCGAAGTAAAATAGTAAGATTAAAATGAGAACTTACCAGTTCGAAGTTTGATCTGTAATTTTATGAGGAGTTACGATGAGGGATTACGTGCCCTCCGCTCCCACCCTCTATTATACAGATCAACTGGTAATTAAGTTCTTATTTTTTCTTTACTATATTTATTTCAATTGTTGTGTTTTCTGTGAATCCACACCGCTGCTTTGAAGAAATGTCGCGCATGCGTGCTGGACGGGGTCTTCACGTAATCCCTCACATCGTAAACTCCTCATAAAATACAGATCAAACCTTCGAACTGGTAAGTTCTCATTTAATCTTACTATTCTCTGCCACAGAAGGTAGTTGAGGCCAGTTCGTTGGCCATATTTAAGAGGGAGTTGGATGTGGCCCTTGTGGCTGAAGGGATCAGAGGGTATGGAGAGAGGGCAGGTACAGGATATTGAGTTGGATGATCAGCCATGATCATGTTGAATGGCGGTGCAGGCTCGAAGGGCCGAATGGCCTGCTCCTGCACCTAATTTCTATGTTTCTATGTTTCTATCTAACCCAGGTCTCTGATGCAGTAACTCTACCGCTGTGCACCACCATGCAGCCCGGTGTCTGTTCTGTATCTTTGTCTCTGTTGCTCCATGTATGCTTGAGCGGACAGACAGATGAGCACCAGCAAAATCAAGGACTAGTCTCACCCCAGTTATCGCCCCCCCCCCCCCCCCCTCTCCCATCAGGCAAGAGGTACAAAAGTGTGAAAACGCACACCTCCAGATTCAGGGACAGATTCTTTCCAGCTGTTATCAGGCAACTGAACCATCCTATCACCAACGAGAGAGCAGTCCTTACCTCCCATCTACCTCATTGAAGACTCTCGGACTATCTTTAATCGGACTTTACTGGACTTTATCTTTGTCTTGCAGCTATTAAACCTGGCTCGGACAAAACTCTGATCATTAATAACCCATTATCTGTTATTTGCACTTTATCAGTTTATTTATTCATGTGTGTATTTACGTATATAATGGTATATGGACACACTGATCTGTTCTGTAGTCAATGCCTACTATGTTCTGTTGTGCTGAAGCAAAGCTAGAATGTCATTGTCCTATCAGGGACACACGACAATAAACTCACTTGAGCACTAAATGTTATTTCCTTTAAACTGTATCTGTGTACTTGGATTGCAGTGACTCCAACTCTCCCGCTTTCGGTGGGAGATCTCCATTTTCGCAAAATCTCCCGCTCTCCCGCTTGAGATTTAATTTCTCCCGCCCTGGCTTTGTGTCTCCCACTTAAGATGTATTTTCTCCCGCTTGAAATGTTCTTTCTCCCGCCCAATTACCTTTTTGAAAAGTGGAATTTAATTTTCATGCATTTCCACAGTGTATAAATCACCAAATGTGCACACGCGATACTACATACGTTTTAATGCATACCCCCCCCCCCCCCCCCGGACGCCCGGACGCAAGGGACTTCACGCTCGTGATTGGAGTCTCCAGTTTCCTAGGGGATCCAGGCGGGAGAATCTCCAGATCAGAAGGTGCTTGGGGTTGGAGTCTCTGTGGTTGTAATCATGTTGAGTATTTTCACTGACTGGATCGCATGCAAAAACAAACTTTCCACTGTACCTCGGCACACATGACAAAAATAAATTTAACAAAACTAAAGAAAAAGGAGCAGGAATAGATAACCTGAATAAAATTGCTGGAAACACATAACAGGTTATTTTTTGCGATTTTCAATTAGTCTGATTAATCGGACGTCAAAAATGCTGGAGAAACTCAGCGGGTGAGGCAGCATCTGTGGTGCGAAGGAATAGGTGACGTTTTGGGTCAAGGCCCTTCTTCAGACTGATGTGGGGGGGGGGGGGGGGGGGGGTCACATTAATACAAGCCTACTACACACATTGGGGACAATTTATACCGTATACAACCTCAAGCTAATTAACCAACCAACCTGTACGTCTTTGGAGTGTGGGGTGAAACCAAAGATTTCGGAGAAAACCCACGCGGTCACGGGGAGAACGTACAAACTCCGTACAGGCAGCGCCCGTAGTCGGGATCGAATCCGGGTCTCGGGCTCTGCAAGCGTTGTAAGGCAGCAACTCTACCGCTGCGCCACTGTGCTGCTCATGTGTTACTATCTATTATAACATCGCAAGATGTAATTTAACACTACATACTATTTACCTATGCCCAGATAGCCCATTACACAAGGCGTATGTCATAGGGTCAGAGAGTCATACAACACAGAAACAGGCTCTTCAGCCCAACTCTACCAAGATGCCCCCTTCTAAGCTAGTCCCATTAGCCTGCATGTGACCCATTTCCCTCTAAACCTTCCCTATCAATGTACCTGTCCAAGTGTTTTTAAATACTATCATTGTATTTGCCTCAACTACCTCCTCTGGCAGCTTGACCCGTATACCCATCACCCTCTGTGTAAAAACATTGCCTCTCAGGTTCCTATCTTTCACCTCTCACCTTAAGCCTACGTCCTCTGGTTCTTGACTCTCTACTCTGGGTAAAGACTGTGCATTCACCCTATCTATTCCCCGCATGTTTTTACACTAGATGAGGTAGAGGATCAGCATTCTGAACAGGAAACGTCACCTATTCCTTTTCTCCAGGGATGCTGCCTGACCTGCTGTGTTACTCCAGCATTTTGTGTCTATCTAAGAAGATCATCCATGATCTTAATGAGTGGTGGAGTAGGATGGAAGGCCCAGATAAACCAGTCATACTTCTATTCCCTTTGATATTTGTTCTATTGGTTTATTGGACCATTACAGGGGGGTGTAAGGGTAGGGGGTTGTAGGGGAGGGGGATGTAGAGGGGGGGGAGGAGGGATTGTAGGGGAGGGCAGGTGTGGGGGAGGGCGGGTGTGGGGGAGGGGGGGGTAGAGGAGGGAGGGAGGAGGGGTGTGGGGGAGGGGGGAGGAGGGGTGTAGCGGAGGGAGGGTGTGGGGGGGGTTGGAGATGTAGGAGAGGGAGGGTGTGGGGGTGGGGGGGTTGTGGGCCCCCGCTCACTCTCTGCTCACTCCGCTACTTCAGTTTTATTCTCGTGGCCGGTGATTGACAGTGGGTGCCAGAAGGGGTGTCGCCGTCCTGGCGAATAACT
>CM069156.1:6340025-6353652 GCA_035221665.1 Okamejei kenojei
GGTACCCAACCGACTTGCCCCACACACACACAGGGATACAGTTTGACGAGGAGCCTTGTAACAAGGGGGCTCGGAATCTCCGCTCCTCGTCAAACTGCGAGCGCGTGTAATCTACATGAAACAACATCATAGTTGTTACATGATGAGCGGGTCAGACTTATCACGAGTGCAGTCACATAGGGTTCAAGGTGTACATTTACGAGGAGGAGCCTCATATGTGTGTGTGTGTGTGTGTTGAATCATTAGTTAGGAGTCAACTTTGTGATTTGCATCGCTCTCTTGTTTTGCTCTGTGACACTTTTCGATACCAAGTTTCAAAAAGTTACAATTGACAGCGTTTCAAGCCGAGAGTCGGTCTGAAGACGGGTTCCCTCCCGACCGGAGAAGCCACCCACCCGTAGGTCTGTTTTCACCAGGGATGCTGCCTGACCCGCTGAGCTTCCCCCACCCGGCGTTTTTGTGCGTAAACCAGTTCCTTTTCATCAAATGAACGAAAGAAGAACAAAAACAAAGTGCTGGAGTAACTCAGCGGGTCAGGCAGGCAGCATCTGTGGAGGGAATGGACAGGCGATTTTTCTGGATAGGCTGATTGGAGTAAGGAGAGGAGTGTGTGTGTGTGTGTGTGGGGGGGGGGGGGGGGGGGGGAACGAGAGAGAAAGTGATAAAGGGGGGGGGGGGGGGGGGGGGGGGTTGGCAGATGGTGGAGTAAGTGATATAAAAGTTAGAAATGATATAAAGAGACAAAAAAGGGAAGGAAAAATGTCTGAAGAAGGGTCTCGACCGAAACGTCACCCATGCCTTCTCTCCAGAGAGAGATGCTGCCTGTCCCATGAGTTACTCCAGCTTTTTGTGGTTACCTTCGGTTTTAAAACCGGCACCTGCAGTTGCTTCCCGCACAAAGGAGTGAATGTCAAGGAGGGAGGGGTTTTGATAGGGGGGGCGGAAGGGGACAGGAGGGAGGAGGGGAGAGAGGGGGGGAATAAAGGGACACAAGAGATTGAGATGAGAGGGGTGGTGGGAGGGGGGGGGGGGGGTGGAGCGTAAGAGGGTGGGAAAGGAACAGGGTGATTATTTTTACCCCCCCCCCCCCCCCCCCCCCCACCCCCCCCCCCCCCCCCCCCCCCCCCCCCCCTTAGGAGATGGTGGGAGAAATCTGTGCCTCTGGAGTGGGAAAGGGAGGGGGAGGGGGGGGGTGGTAATTACTTGAAATTGGAGAACTGATACCAAAGGTCGACACAAAATGCTGGAGTAACTCAGCGGGTGAGGCAGCATCCGGGAGAAAATGAGTGAGTGACGTTTTGGGTCGAGGCCCTTCTTCAGACATTCAGATCCGGAGAACTAATACCATTGGGTTGACACAGTTGGGTTGTAAGTTACTTCATATGAGACGCTGTTCTTCCAATTTGTTATTGGCCTCACTCTGGCTATGGAAGGACTGAAAGGTCAGTATGGGAGAGGGAAGGGGAGTTAAAATGGTTAGCAGCCGGGAGATCCAGCAGGTCTGGTTTGACCGAGCAGTGAAATGGTTACCTGTGCTCACCTGGTCTTATCTGGCTCCCTTCTGTCCTCTTCCTACCTCTAGCCTTTGTCATTTACTCCACCCATCTGCCAGTCACCCGCACCCCCCCCCCCCCCCCTCGTCTGCCTGCATTTGCTTATCTACCTAACTTAGCCCCCAACCCCACATCTCCCCTATCCCTGGGTGGGCACAATGGCGCAAGCAGTAGAGCTGCTGCTTACAGCACCAGAGGCTCTTATTCGGGTGCTGCCGTACGGATGTTTGCACGCTCTCCCCGTGACTTTCATGTTATATAATATATTACATTTATTTAATTATAGTAATATAATGGATAGTCTAATTCCATCTAAACTCCAAATAATGATTAACATGATTGAAATGGAAAATTCTCATGCAAGTATTTTTAAAAGAATTACCAAATAAGGCTTTTTTAAAAAAATATCTAATTAGTAAATCTCGTTTAAAAAAGATACACATGCAGGTTCTAAATTGCAACAAAAATTCATGTAAACATTAAGAATTAGGTGAGTGTTTCTCAAATTTCAGCTGTATGTTTAGATGTTAGTTGGTGTATAAAAACGTGGCTGTGGAACTGTGTTTAATACACGTGGTTGAAAAGGAAGTTTGATTCTTCTGGACTACTATTCATAATCAACTCTTAATTCTTATTTAGGCAAGAGATAGTTTGCATTCTTAGTAATACTCTGAGGTTAAATTCCCAATGCTTTTAAGGGCCTGTCCCACTTGGCGATTTTCTTCGTCGACTGCCAGAGTCATATCAGTGTCGCCAAAAGATTTTGAACATTTTAAAATAAAATGTTGCGACACTTGAAAAAACACCGCGCGTCAATACGTCGTCACGCCGCGACACCGCTTTTTCGGTGACCTGATGCGTCCGTCAATGTCAGCCAAGTGGGACAGACCCTGTAATAGTCTCTCTGTGAGCAAATCTTGGGAATGTGGTTCAGAGGTTGTTAGTAGTAATCGAGACACAGATTCAAGAGTCAAGAGTGCTTTATTGTCATGTGTCCCAGATAGAACAATGAAATTCTATTACAAACAAATTTCACAGCAGGAATTCTCCGCAACTGCTCTCTGACAAGTTCTTAAAACAATCTCCTCAATCATGACCACCCTCTCAAACACAGCACGATCTAAACTCCTAAACGTACCAATTTACGGGATGTATTCAAGAGAGAGTTCATAACAAGAAGATTTCAGTGTAGGAGTAGAGAGGTTCTTCTGCAGTTGTGTAGGGCTCTGGCGAGACCGCATCTGGAGCATTGTGTACAGTTTTGGTCTCCTAATTTGAGGAAGGACATCCTTGTGATTGAGGCAGTGCAGCGTAGGTTCACGAGATTGGTCCCTGGGATGGCGGGACTGTCATATGAGGAAAGATTGAAATGACTAGGCTTTTATTCACTGGAGTTTAGAAGGATGAGTGGGCATCTTATAGAAACATATAAAATTATAAAAGGACTGGAAAAGCTAGATGCAGGAAAAATGTTCCCAATGTTGGGCGAGTCCAGAACCAGGGGCCGCAGTCTTAGAATAAAGAGCAGGCAATGTAAGACTGAGAAAAAAAATGTTTTCACCCAGAGAGTTGTGAATTTGTGGAATTCCCTGCCACAGTGGGCAGTGGAGGCTAAATCACTGGATGGATTTAAGAGGGATAGAGCTCTAGGGGCAAGTGGAGTGAAGGGATATGGGGAGAAGGCAGGCACGGGTTATTGATTGGGGACGATCAGCCATGATCACAATGAATGGCGGTGCTGGCTCAAAGGCCGAATGGCCTCCTCCTGCACCTATTTTCTATGTTTCTATGAGGGTTAGATGTGGCTCTTAGGGCTAACGGAATCAAGGGATATGGGGAGAAAGCAGGAACGGGGTACTGATTCTGGATGATCAGCCATGATCATATTGAACGGCGGTGCTGGCTCAAAGGGCTGAATGGCCTCCTCCTGCACCTATTTTCTATGTTTCTATGCCTCATCTTGGTTGACCTTCTCAACGATCTGATCAAACTGATCCAGCCAAACCTTGCCCCTTGCCAATTGATTTGCAGACACAGCCCTCAACACTGCACTAATCGACCACCCCTTTTGCATCAATGAGCCACATCCTCCAGTCGCCACCCTCTGCCTGTCTCGCCGGGTTAACCTACAGCCCTGACTGGACTGACGGGACACCAGCGCTGCTTCTCCGCGCTGCCCATATTTCCCACAAGCCCAGGCAGGTTGACCTGGCGGGACAAGCAGAGTTGAGCTGGGTTTCGCGCTGCTTCTCTGCGCTGTCTGTGGGCCTGGGGGTACAGCTCCCGTCTGAATGGGACATCTCTGGCCACCCGTGGGGTGGGGGCCGGACAGAGCCGGAGAGCCGGCCGGGATCGATCCTGGCTACGGATGAGGCGCAGGTCTGTGCCACGTCACCCTCCTCCAATCATCGCGCTGAATCATCATGTCCCGCCCCCATTGCCTGCTGACCGACGTCCCTCTCATCCAATCGGCGCCCTCCCTCGATCAGCAGTCCCACCTCCACTGTCTCGCGGAAAGCGGAGATTTTAAAATCCGGATGACAAAAACTTGGGAGGGGATGTCCCCCACCTCTCAAAACATGGGGGGGGGGACGTGTCCCCTCTGCCCCCCCCCCCCCTCCGGGTTTTCCGCCCCTGCCCCACACTACCAACATTACCCTCCAATTACCATCCATATCCTCGGCAACAATGCCACCCACAACAAACAGTGGACAAAGCTAATGGCATGTTGGCCTTCATAGCGAATGGATTTGATTATAGAGGCAAGGTGGTCCTACTGCAGTTGTACGAAGCCCTGGTGAGACCACACCTGGAGTATTGTGTGCAGTTTTGGTCTCCTACTTTGAGGAAGGACATTCTTGCTATTGAGGGAGCGCAGCGTAGGTTCACCAGGTTAATTCCCGGGATGGCGGGACTGACATATGAAATAATGGACGTGCTTATATTCCAGTATATTCCAGTGCTTACATTCATTGGAATTTAGGAGGATGAGAGGTTATCTTATAGAAACATATACATTTTATAATTTAAATAAATAGTCTTATTTGTATTGTGTTTAAAATATTTGTGAGGCAACCTCGTAACATTTATATTTTCCCCAATACAGTTAATTTTCTCCTTCCTTCTGATCAAAGTTGTCACCAACGCGAAAACAAGGGGCATGAAGAGGAGCCGTTAATTGAAAAACAGGTTTGCGCTGTAAATGACATGAATGAAGGAGAGTAAGTGCGAGTCTAATATTTTAACTGTGGTTGTCAAAACATTGTGTAGGAAGGAACTGCAGATGCTGGTTTAAATCGAAGTTAGACACAAAAATGCTGGAGTAACTCCGCAGGACAGGCAGCATCTCTGGAAACAAGGAATGGGTGACGTTTCGTTAAGAAGGGTCTCAACCCGAAACGTCACCCATTCCTTCTCTCCAGAGTTGCTGCCTGTCCTGCTGAGTTAAGGGCCTATCCCACTTTCACGACCTAATTCACGGACTCTGCCGAGTTTTCCCTTGACTCATACTCGCAGCATGGTTGTCATGAGGTCGTAGGAAGTCGCAGGTAGGTCGTGACGCTAGTCGTAGGTACTCGTGGCATCAAGCAGGTCGGGGCATTTTTCTAGCTTGATGAAAAATGTCCATGAGTAAAAAAGGTGGTGAAAGTGGAACAGGCGCATTACTCCAGCATTTTGTGTCTATCTTGTAAAAACATTAATGCTTTTCTACTCAAAGATGTATCCAAAATAGTTGACAGAATTTTTAATTATTATGTAGTTTATGCTTACTTTAGAGTACGGTAGTGTGAATAAGGCCGTTTGGCACACCGGGTCCGCGCTGTCCAGCGATTCCCCGCACACTAACTCTGTTCTACACCACGGAGGGACAATTTGACGCAAGCAAAATGTAAGTTTTGGAAATGTGGTGGAAGGAAACGAAGATATCGGAGGAAAACCCGCGGCAGGTCACGGGGAGAACGTACAAACTGTACAGACAAAGCGCCGTAGTCGGGATCGAACCCGGGTGTCTGGCGCAAGTGAAGGCAGCGACACGACCGGAAGCTATTGTTTTATTTTCCCCACCCCCTGGAGATAATCTTATGAGCTGAGATGATCCAACCTGCAGCAGCCAGAGTTATTGTCTACTTTTCTGTGTGTTTCTTATTGATGTTAATTGAAAATTATACATTATTCATAAAAAAAACTATCTCCAAGAAATACATATATTTCTTTATATTCACTGAGCCACCAAATCACAACGCTCTCTTACAATGCATCAAAGCTATTTCTCTTTAAACAATGTTCCCATCAAGTGTCGGAGTAAGTGGCTGTTACACAGTAGTCCAGCAATACTATTCTCTATGGTTTGTCCATTTAGAGCATAAGACTTGGCTGAAAATTAGGACAAATTTTGTCCATTCAAGTCTGCCCCGCCATTCAATCACGGCTGATCTATTTTTCACTCTCTACCCTATACCCCTGCCTTTGATACCCGCACTAATCAAGAACCTACCAACCACCGCTTTTAAGATACCCAATGACTTGGCCTCCACAGCCATCTCTGGCAATGAATTCCACAGATGCACCAGATTGTCAGCACCCTTTTGGCCCTGCCCCACGGTACGAGTTCATTCCAAGAGTTCCCCCGAGTTTTGCCCCGATTCGAACTCTGAGATTTACGGAAATGGCCGCTCGTCGGTACTCGGGGCTCTCGTGGACATCTTTCAACATGTTGAAAAATCTTCACGTGTCTTCCCGTGCTTACCTGCCGTTAGCGTGTCTTCCCGAGTACCTGCCGTTAGCGTTACGAGCCGCTAAGAGACGTCCCCGAGCTCCGACGTACCCGCTACGTTCATTCTCCGCGCTTACCACGAGTTTGATTTTTTTAAAAACTCGGGAGAGCTCTTGGAATGAATCCTAGACGTGGGACGGGTATTTGTGTGGTGACTGTTTGCTTACCTCGGGTATATGCAAGCAAAAAAAATAATTTCACTGTGCCACTTGTCACATGAGGACAGTTAATGTATTCATTCCACCTCTGGCTAAATAACTTCCTCCTATCTCCATTTTAAAATGTAGTCCTTTTTATTTCTGAGGCTAGGAACTCTGGGCCTAGGCCTCCCCACTACTGGAACCATCCTCTCCACATTCACTCTATCCAGGTCTTTCACGATCCGGCACCCCCGTCATTCTTGGTCTCGAAGCCCAGAGCCATCAAACGCTTCTTCGCTGTGTTCACCCAGTCATTCCTGGGGTCATTCTGGGGCACAACTCTGCAACAGCCCAGCACGCCTTCACAGATGTGGGGCTCAGAATGGAAGTCCCAGCAGTGGCTGGACATAACACAGCGTTCTCCACAACAAAAGTGTTTCTGTTGGCAGGTGACTCGCTTCAGGCATTTAATCGCGGGACTTATGGCATTGAAGCAGTCCTGGCTCATTATTGGTGAGCTTTCATTGACGCCCTTTTGACTTTAATGCCCCTGTCCCATTTGGAAACATTGAACGGAACCTCATCTGGAGACTTTGCGCCCCACCCAAGGTTTCCGTGCGGTTCCGTGGTTTTTGTCCTCCGGCAGCCACCTTCAACTAGCATCGCAACCGGCTCTTGACTAAAAAAGTACCGATTTTAACCATGGAAAACCACTTTCGACCATTGGGAGACTGACAAAAACCTGCGGGCACCTACGGGCAAACCGCTAGGAAACTTGGGTGGGGCGCCAAGTCTCCAGAGGTTCTCTGTTTCGGTTTCCTAAGTGGGACAGGGGCATAACTTTACATTTGACCTGTTGGATTGAATTGATTTTGAACAGGTTTCAAAGGGCCATTTGAAATAGGCCCTTCATCCCGCACGTCCGCGCCGGCCATCCTTCACTTGGCCACACTATTTACATGGTAGAGCCCACTTTCACACTCAATCCATTACACACCAGGGACACTTTCACAGAGGGCAATTAACCTAACAAACTCGCACGTCATTGGGACGGTATGCGAAGAAAAACCGGAGCACCCCGGAGGAAACCTACGCATGACACAGGGTGAGAGCATGCAAACTCACACACAGACATCACCTGTACGCAAACTCTACACAGAACTTCAGAGAGTAACCACAGCCTCATCCTAGAAAATGAAAATGTTAGAAAATTGTGATCTCCTTCCCAATAGAGTCACAGAGTGATACCGTGTGGAAACAGGGCCATTCGGCCCAAAACTTGTCCACAACTGGCCAACATGCTTCCTGGCTACCCTAGTCCCACCTGCCTGCGCTTGGTCCATATCCTCCAAAACTTGTCTATCCATTTACTGTCTAAATGCTTCTTAAACGTTAGGAATAATCACTGCTCAACTACCTCCTCTGGCAGTTGTTCCATACATCCACCACCCTTTGTGTTGAAAATACGAAACATAGAAAATAGAAACATAGCACTAGAAACATAAGAAATTAGGTGCAGGAGTAGGCCCATTCAGCCTTCGAGGCCTGCACCGCCATTCAATATGATCATGGTGATATCATCCAACTCAGTATCCCTTACCTGCCTTCTCCTCCATACCCTATGATTCCCCTTAGCCACAAGGGCCACATTCCAACTCTCTCTTAAATATATCCAATGAACTGGCGCTTCAAACCTACCCTCTGTGGCAGAGAGTTCCAGAGACTCACACTTCTCTGTGTGAAGAAAGTCTTTCTCATCTCGTCTTAAAGGATTTCCCCCTTATCCTTAAGCTGTGACCCCTTTGCCGTTGTCTGGACTTCCCCAACATCAGGAAACAATCTTCTGCATCTAGCCTGTTTCCAACCCCTTAAGGAATTTAGAAAGTTACCCCTCAGATTCCCATTCAATCTTTTTCTCTTCACCTTGAACAATGTTCTGGTGCTCGATTCCCCACTCTGGGCAAGAGGCCATCACCTACTCAAACTCTCCCCCCCCACTATAGCTCCGACCTCTAGCCCTGGCAACATCCTCGTAAATCTGCGACACATACTCTAGGATGTTAATTTTATTTTTTAATAGACTGTACGAGTTTTGTTTTAACTTGCAAAAGAATCAGCACCAACTAAAACTACTTAGAATTGTGTCCAAGCCAACAATCTAATTTGTGCCGCCAGTGCGGAGATTTAAGCAGATAGAAGTGATTGTGGACGAACTGGTAATCTAAATATTGCTTCTTTTGAATGAAATTAATACCGTTTCTTGTCATTCATCTTTTGTTCCGCTGCAGGATGCGTGGAATTTGAAGTAGAGAATCACAAATGCTGGTTATCAAAAGCAAAGGGGAGCTTCAGTGCCATCGGCCACTTTTGTGCCCATCTGGGAGCTCCATTGGTCAAAGGTTTAAACCGCATGTGTTTCATACATCTTCAATTGTTCTTGTTAGTGACATGGTCTCAAGGGCCTGCCCCACTTACGCGACTTGGCCTCGCAAATGAACGGACCTCGTGGTCACATTGAGCGTGTACGGGGCACTGTTTGGGCCCCAGCGCGGGGCCCGTCCCACTTAGGAAGCGCGGGAGTTTTGTGCGGGGGGGGGGCTGGTTCCGGGACATCGCGCAGGGGCTCCCCAATTTCTTGCAGTGGCCGGAATCTTCGCGCTGGTGGCAACGGGTTCGGTCGGCACGCAGGCGCGTTGCTGTTGTACGCAGCGTGTCCTTGACGGCGTACGCCTAGCACGTGGCGTGGCGTGATGACATCACCGCCCGACCCGACGCCGTGCGCCGCCCAAATTCAGTCGGGCCAGCCTCCTGGCCCAGATGATTGGTAAGCTTGGACGTAAAATGACGTCACTGGGTGAATTGTTTAGCGCGAACTGTAGGCGCGGAACTTCGCTAAGTGTGAACTCTTTCCTTCGTGTTGGTTCGCGCCAAAGCACGCAATCGAATGCAAGCTGGGACAGGCCCTTAAGTCCTTGGTGACAGACGTGTGGTCACAAAGTCATACAGGACCTTTGGGCCCAACTCACCCATGCCGGACAAGTGAACTCCATCTAAGCTCGTCCCATTTGCAATATCCTCTAAGAGTCTAACCATATGGTGCTGGTACGATATTCTGTACTCTGCTCCATCTATTGTACTTGAGTTTAGACAATAGGCAATATGTGCAGGTTTTGGCCCTTCGATGCCAGCACCCGCATTCAATGTGATCTTGGCTGATAATCCCACAATCAGTAACCGATTACGCCTTCTCCACATATCCCCTGACTCCGCGATCTTTAAGGATCCTGTCTAGCTCTTGAGGCAGAGATATTCCACAGACTCACACCTCTCTGTGTGAAAAAGTGTTTCCTCATCTCCCTTTCTAAATGGCTTACTTCCTTATTCTTAAACTGTGGCCCCTGGTTTCTGGACTCCCCCAACATCGGGAACATTCTCTCTAAAACGTTTCCTATCCATTTACCGGTCCAGGGGTTTGTCTTTGAAATCCAGGCACTGGAATATTTCCTGTTTTTTGAACACAGTCAAAGAGAAGTGTGGGCTTGTGGTGTAGAGGTATTGGTGCGCTAATTGGAATTTCCAAAGCTAGAGTTTATGCTGATTAATCGTTTTGATATTATTGGTTTCCGTATGCTTATTATTCTGGAGCTTCCTCGTCACTTTACTTGGGGGGTTGAGGGGAGTGAAGAGTTAGAAACTCGACAGAGGATTTTGAAGACACATGTTACTCTTTTTGAAAATCAAAGTATACTTTCCAGAGAATGACAAAAGGTTGGAGTAAAGGTGGTAGGGGCAGCCACGACCCTCGATATGCTGAGAGAATGGAGCGCTGGGCTTGTTTAGTCAGCGGCGGTTTTGAATTTTTTGAAATGATCGCCGGAACATAGAAGAAGCGGAAACCACTTTCGACCATTAGGGGACGGACACCAAAACCTACGGGAACCGCACGGAAACATTGGGTGGGCGCGCAAAGTCTCCCCCTGGAGGGTTTCCGTTCAGGTTTCCTTAAGTGGGGCAGTGGGATAAGTATTTAATTTCCAACTGCCTTTCTCTGTAATCAGGCCTCATACACAGTTTTTTAAAACGGGGTCTTCAATCTTCCCCCTCCTCTCAGGAGTTCTCCTCAAATGGCAAAGTTCGATTGTCCGAGACACTGGAGCTTGTTTTAATATAAAAAACAGGAGATATCGAACCGAGTAGAGTACCCTACTGCTTGATGGCGTGCAGTCCTATTCAGGTAACATTTAGATCACTCTGATGATTCATTTGTGTGATGCCTTGTTAAAAGGAACACTTTTAAAACACCAACACAGAGATCGGGGTAAGGACAACCCAAGACTATTTAAGAGCGCCAAAATTACAGGGGGCATTCTAGGAGATAGTTCAATAAACAAAGATTAATCTACTTTCATACAGAATTTTCCTTTGATGATTTTTTTATTGCAGAAGGCACGTTAGATCTTTCCCTTCTTCCATAAGGTCTTATAACATAATATACATCGTGCGCCTGTGAAAGACTACAGCAGAGTAAACAACAGCCCAATTTCCACACCGTTACAGAGAAGCAAATGTCCCGTTTAATGGGCCTGTCCCACCGTACGAGGTAATTCAAGAAGTGGCTCCGAGTTTTCCCCTGATTCGAACTCGGGAATTACTGGTATAGCCGCTCGTAGGTACTCGGGGGGGCTCTTTGTGGGAACATTTTTCAACATGTTGAAAAAACTTCACGAGCTTACCGCGTTTCCCGAGTACCTGCTGTTAGGTTACGAGCCACTAAGAGGACGTTCCGAAGCTCCACGTTCCTGCTAGTACATTTTATCGTACTGTACACGAGTTTGATTTTTTTTTTACACCTATGGAGAGCTCTCTTGGGTAAAAACTCGTACAGTGGGACAGGCCCTTTAGACCTTTCAACCTTATTTTATCGTTTTACGATTGCCATTTGTCCCATGACAACAGAGAACAGATCTGACTAAAGTAGACTGCTGTGGTGTCATGTACACATGCTGAGCTCCAACTTCTCTAAAGCACAGAATTTATTATATCACATGAATGAGGACTTTAAACAATAGACGATAGGGTGCAGCAGGAAGCCGTTTGGCCCTTCGAGCCAGCACGCCATTCAATGTGATCAGGGCTGATCATCCCCAATCGTTTACCCCGTCCTGACTTCTCCCATTATCCCCTCGACTACGCTATTTTTAAGAGCCCTATCTTAGCTCTCTCTTGAAAGCATCTCAGGGAACCGGCCTCCACCGCCCTCTGAGGCAGAGAATCCCACAGACTTCACCACTGTCTATGAGAAAAAATGTTTCCTCATCTCCGTTCTAAATGAACCTTACTCCTTTATTCTTAAAACTGTGGCCCCTGGTTCTGGACTCCCCCAACATCGGGGAGCATGTTTCCTGCCTCTATAGCGTGCCCAAAGCCCTTAACAATCTTAGGGTACACAAAATGCGGAGAAACTCAGCGGGTTGCAGCAGCAATCTAAGGAGGCGAAGGAGATAGGCGGCGTTTGGTCGAGACCCTTCTTCAGACATCTTATATGTTTCAATGATGATCCCTCTCATCCATCTAACTCCAGAGTGTACATGCCCAGCTGCTCCTTTCTCTCTTAAACATTTTAAGCACTCCACCATTCCTTAACTATTAGTGATGTTGCCTGTTTCCGCTGAGGTCACTCCAGCTTTTTGAGTCTAGAGGTATCTTGGTTTAATCCGCATCTTGCAGTTCCTTCCCTGCGCAGAAGTGTTTCCACACTCGCCTCCTTCTCGTTAACCCTTATGAGATAAAGCTATCCACATGTGATGATGGCTTCTTCCGTTGTTTTAATCCAAGAAGCCCAATTATGCGGTTTTTGACACAAAGTAATACAGCATCCGATTTGCTAATGGATGGAGGGCTTCTTCTATTCTTTTAAACAACCTACATCAGGCGTGGATCTACCAGGCATAGCATCCACACACTGGCTTTTCTGGGTTTAGTGTTGATTCACTGCAAGGCAGATGGGTGCGTGAAATCTCGGCTAATTGTGATGTTTCACTTAATCTCATGACCAAGGGCATCAACTCCTCAAATTCACTGTTGTGGGAAGGAACTGCAGATGCTGGATTAAACCGAAGATAGACACAAATGCTGGAGGAGTAACTCAGCGGGGACAGGCGCCATCGCTGATGTGTCAGGTCTAGTCCTTTCTACAGATGATATTAATTGCTTGTCACCTTCTCCCAGTTAAACAATTGATCTTTTCTATTATTTTCCAATTCAATGTATCGCTGTGTTGTGAAAAAGCTGAAGTGTCTTCTTGAGAGGAGTGGAATATCCTCGCTGAAGCAGGGTCTCGACCTGCCCAGTGTTCTCTCCAGAGATGCTGCATTGTCCCGCTGAGTGACTCAGCATTTGTGTTCTATTGAGGAAGATCCAGGTCAGGATCTCGCCTGAGATACTTTGTTGTAATATAAAAAGAGGTTGTGTTTGGAGCAAGATAGACACAAAATGCTGGAGTAACTCAGCGGGAGTCTTGGCGACCATCTCTGGATAGAAGGAATGGGTGACATTTCTGGTCGGGCCCTTCTTCAGACTGTGTTCATGTGGAGGCACAAATAAGGAAAGATTAGGTGTATTAACGAGGTCCTCTATTCTTCTAAGCTCCTGAGTGTACAAGCTAGCTGCTCTATTCTCTCAGCATCAATGACAGACCGCCATCCCGGGAAATTAAATTGTAACTACGCTTTTGCACTCCCAACAATAGACAGAATGTTCCTTCCTTCATTTTAGGGGGGCAATCTGCACAACAATACTCCAGGTTGTGGTTTCACTACAACTGCCAGAAGGACCCCTCGTTGCTTCCTGATACTTAAATCCTTATGGGTTATGAAGACCAACATTTGCATTCGTCTTTCTTCACTGGCCTGCTGTACCTGCAGGCTTACTTTCAGTTGATCTGATGAACAGGACCGCCAGTTCCGATTGTACTTTACCCTCTTCTCCCAAACTTGCACCATTTAGATGGGATCCGAACATACAGTCACTCACAGTTTGTTTGCCAGTATGATTTTCAGATCTATTTTGGGTTTCTTTGAGATCCAACCCAAATGGAACTCTGTACAATGTGTCTTTTGAGAAACTATTATTTGGAATATGCACGCATGAGGAGCCACAAT
>CM069156.1:6354152-6506652 GCA_035221665.1 Okamejei kenojei
TTTTGAAGGCAGAGATAGATAGATTCTTGAAATTAGTACGGTTGTTGGGGTTATGGGGAGAAGGCAGGAGAATGGGGTTGGAGGAGATACAGTTCAGCCATGATTGAATGGCGGAGTAACTTGACGGGCCGAATGGCCTGCACCGATCACTAATGGGTCTTATGAATACCCTTTAGCGGTGTGGGAAGAAACCAGAACGCCCGGAGAAAACCCAGAAGAGTCCGCAGGGAGAACGTGCCAAACTGCACCTATAAGAACTCACTCAGGTCAGGAATTGAACTCGTCTCTGGTGTGAGACGGAGGCAGCTCGGGCAGCTCGCCGTCATGCTGCTTGAACTGAACAATAAAGCCAACGCTCAGCAGCCTATACACAGGTTTACTGAGCAAATCTTTACTCTGCCTAACTGCAGGGCCATTCAATCACAAGGGGCGAAGGCCTGATCAAAGCATGAACATTTTTTAAAATTTGGAAACGCACAATGGTAGGGAGTGTTCATCAACATCTGATAACCAATGCAAAGTAGGAACCATGCACGACCAGTTAACATCCGACGCGCTGTCAGACTCATCATCTGACTTGGGACCCCCCAGCTTCTGCTCGATATCAAATGGTCTCACTGCTGCTGTTACGTCACCTTCGCCAATATCTCAACCGCTCCGTCCACTTTGCTTGCCCATTAGCCCGTTGTTTAGATTAGTTTAGTTTAGAGACACAGGCCCTTCGCCACCAGAGGGGCGGTGGAGGCCGGGTTTTCTCCCGGATGCTTTTCAAGAGAGAGCTAGATAGAGATTCTTAAAATAGCGGATCCAGGTTGATATGGGGAGAAGGCAGAGGAACGGGTACTGAATGGGGTGGCGATTGCAGCAGCCTTCACTGTGGTCCGCCCTGTTTCGATGATATGCAAATCAACCTGGCGATGCACAATCAAATACGATCCAAATAGAACAAGTTGTCCCTACACTTTGGGCCGTGCGCGCCATACGCAAGAAGAGGGGGGTACTGATTGGGGATGATCAAGCCGTGATCCACAATTGAATGTTTGGTGCTGCGTTTGATAGGGCCAAATGGCCTACTTCCTGCACCTAATTGTCTATTGTCCTATTGTCTATTGGCCCACTGACTCCACACGACCAGCGATCCCCGCACATTAACACTTCCTGACCAACACATAAGGGACAATTTTTATATTAATAACCAAGCGGTGTTGCAGCGGGAGGAGCCCAAACCCGGTAACGTTCCACTCGCAGCTCGCAGTTTCAAAACAATTGGCTTTTGGAAGGAACCGCTGATTGGTGGATAGACGACTCGAGGGAAGCACTTGATTGGCAGTCAGATCCCTGCTGATTTCTTCAGCTAAAATCCTCGCATTGTATTGTACATTGTATTGTATCCAGGGTAAGGGGGAGTATGAGTGCCAGGGCAGTTTACTGTTCTGGATGTCAGATGAGGGAGTTCAAGCAGTCAGATAGCTCTCCGACGTCCACATCAGGTGCGTCAAGATGGCGCTCCAAATGGACCCGTATTCGGTACCTGGAGCAGCAGCTCGATGACCTCCCGTCTGGTCAGGGAGAGAGAGGAAGCCATAGAGAGGAGCTACAGACAGGTGGTCACTCTCCAAAACCACAGGAGGCAGAAAAGTTGGGTCACGGTTAGGAGCAGGCAAGGGGCAGAGGCAGGGACTAGAGAGTACCCTGGTGCCTGTACACCCTTAGAAACATAGAAACATAGAAAATTAGGTGCATGGAGATAGGCCCATGTCAGCCCTTCGAGCCTGCACCGCCATTCAATATGATCATGGCTGAATCAATCCGAACTCAGTATCCCCGTTACCTGCCTTCTCTCCATACCACTCTGAATCCCCTTAGCCACAATGGCAACATCCAACTCACCTCTAAATATAGCCAATTGAACTCACTGTCCTCAACTACCTTGTGCAATAAGACTCCTGTTAGATTACTGTTGGGGGAGCACAGCCTACTTGGGGGTAAGACAGCCGACCCGGGCCTCCGGTAAAGTGATCACCAGCCCTGTTGCTCAGAAAGGGTAAGGAAAAAGAAGAGAGGGCAGCAGTAATAGGGGATCACCTATAGTTAGGGGGTCAGATAGGCGATTCTGTGGACGCAAGTCAGGAGACCCGGATGGTAGTTTTGGCCTCCCTGGTGCCAGGATCCGGATGTGACTGAACGTGTCCAAGATATCTTGAAATGGGAGGGAGAGTGAGCCAGAGGTCGTAGTACTATATAGGTAACCAATGACATAGTAGAAAAAGAGAGGAAGCCTAAAGGAGAATTATAGGGAAGTTAATGAAGAGTGTTTAGGGTAGAAGGACCGCAAAGGTAACAATCTCAGGATTACTAGCCTGTGCCACACGACAGTGAGAGTAGGAAATGGAGCAAGGTGGAGGATAAATGCGTGCTAAAGGACTGGTGCAGAGCGCAGAGATTCAAGTTTCTGGATCACTACACTGAGACCTCTTTTGTGGGGAAGGTGTGACCTGTACAAAAAGGCCGGGTTTGCACAGTGAACCTCGAGGGGAACCATATCCTGCCGGGTGAATTTGCAAAGGCTACTGGTGAGACTTTAAGACTAGATCCGTTTGGGGGGAGGGACTCAAATAGAGAAGGCACGGTAGTCCGTTTGTGAGGCAGGAGGCAGAGAAGAGAAGCAGTCAAGATTGCAACACGTAGGGAGGAAAAGAAGAAAAAAAATAACAAACGGAGAATAAGAAAGTGGAGGGTTTTCTGTAAATGTGTGAGCAGGAGACAGAGGGGTGTAAAATGAGGGATAGGAGCAATAGGTAGCAAGGTGAAAAGCGGCAGAAAAACAAATCAGGGCAAAAATTAAAAGGTCCACTTTTCACATAATTGTAAAAGGGCCACGAATGCCTGTAAAAACAAGCCTGAAGGCTTTGTGTCTCAATGCGAGGAGCAATCTTCGTAATAAGGGGATAGAGTTGAGTGTGGCAGATAGCTATTAATTTTATGATATATAGTTGGCGGATCAACGGAGACATGGCTCCAGGTGACCAAGGCTGGGAGCTGAACATCCAGTGATATTCAATATGCCGGAAGGACAGAACAGAATGAAAAGGAGGTGGGGAAGCTTGCTGTTAGAGCGGAGATTAACGCAATAGAAAGGAAATGACATTATCTTGGAGAATGTTGGAATCGATATGGGTGGATCTGCGAAACAGCTAAGGTGCAGAAAACGCTAGTGGTGTTGTTTACAGGCCACCTAACAGAAGTAGTGAATTGGGGATGGCATTCAAACCATGAAATTACAAATGCATGCAACGAAGGTAAAACCGTTATAATGGTGACCTTCAATCTACATATAGATTGGATGAATCCAATGGCAGGGGTGCAGAGGAAGAGATTTCCTTGGAATGTATGCGTGATATGTTTTCTAAACCAACAGTAGTGAACCAACGAGAGAGCAGGCTATTCTAGAGATATTTAGTAATTGGAGGGTTTAGTTAGCAGCCAGTGTTGTCCGTGGCCTCCTTGGGCAAGAGTGACATCAATATGAGTTGAGTTCTACATTAGGATGGAGAGTTGACATTGTTAATTCAGAAACACGGGTCCTGAACTTAAAGAAAGGTAACTTTGAGGGTATGCGAGAAATTGGGCCAAGATGGACTGGCAATTGATTCTTGAAGGAGTTGAACAGTGGAATGCAATGGAAGGCATTTAAAGACTTGCATGGTTGAGACTACAAACAATAGTATCAAAGAAAAAGATGAAGCTGTACAAATCAGACAGAAAAGCAGCCTACGAGGACTGGGAGAAATCAGAGACAACAGAGGAGGGACAACGGGGCTTAAAATTAGGAAAGGGAAATGGGATGAAAGAAAATACGGCAGGAAAATAAAAACTGACTGCAAAGTATTTTTATCGATATGTGAGCGCCAAAGATAGTTAAACAAATGGTAGGTCCCTTGCAGTCAGAAACGGTGAATTGTTCGATCATGGGAAACAAGGGACTATGGCAGACCATTGGAATAGACTACTTTGTCTGTCTTCACTAAGGAAGGAGCATAAATTATTTTGCCGAGTAGCAGGGGATCGCGGGTCAAATGAGATGGAGGAAATGAGTGAAATCCATGTAGCCGGAAAGTGGTGTTAGGTAAATTGAATGGGATTAAAGGCCGATAAATTTCCCCAGGCAGATAGCTGCATCCCAGGTACTTAAGGAAGTCCCCAGTAATAGGGCAGATGCCCCTTAGTGATAATTTTTCTCAAAACTCTTCGATTCTGGAGTAGTCCTGAGGATTGGGAGGGGTAGCTAATGTCCCCACTTTTTAAAAAGGAGGGAAGAGGAGAAAACGGTATTCCAGACCAGTTTTTAACATCGGTAGTGGGAACTGCTAGAGTCAATTATTTATAGATGGATAGCAAGCGCGTTGGAAAGTGGTGAAATCATTGGACAAGTCAGATGGATTTTCGAAGGGTAAAATCATGCTGCGAATTTATTGAATTTTTTGAGGATGTAACTAGTAAGTGGGATAGGGAGAAGCAGTTGGTGTTGTTATATCTGGACTTTCAGAAGGACTTTCGACAAGGTCCCGCACAAGTGTTGAATACAAACTTAAAGCACACCGGTAATGGTGGTTCGTAATTGATGTGGATAGAGAACTGCTGGCAGCGGAAGCAACGAGTAGGAGTGAAGGGTCCCTTTCAGGATGGAAGACAGTGACTAGTGGGGTGCGCAAGGCTCAGTGCTGGGACCCCAGCTATTTACATATATAATTAATGCTTTTGGACAAGGGAATTAAATGCAAAATCTCGAAGTTTGGCGGATGACACGAAGCTGGGGGGCAGTGGTAGCTGTGAGGAGGATGCTAGGAGACTGCATAGGTGACTTGGATAGAGGGTGGTGGGCAATGCCTGGCAGAGGCAGTTACTGGATAATTGTTGAGGTTATCCACTTTGGTGGCAAAAACAGGAAGGTAGACTATTATTGAATGGTGACCGATTAGGAAAGGTTTTGGACGATGCAGGCGAGACCTGGGTGTCTGTCCATGGTACACCAGTCATTGAAAGGTAGCATGCAGTGTGCAGAGGCTTGAAGTGACAACGTCGCTCAGGGTAGCTGCCGGTTGAGCTCCATTTGTCGCTCATCTACGTTCGATAAATGGTATAAATAGAGTGAGCTACATCCATCGTAGCAGGGGGAGGCGTTCTCTCACTGCAGTCCTGTACACCTGCGCGCTCATCTGTCGAGGCCCCACCCCTGGCACGCGCTATTGAGCGCTAAGTTTTGGTTGGCTCTCTAATTGATAGGAAAGGAAAGACATTCTTGCCATAGAAGGCTGTACAGAGAAGGTTCACCACCAGCCTGATTCCTGGGATGGCATGGACTTCCATATTGAAGAAAGACTGGTAGTCTTGGCTTGTTACTCGCTGGAATTTAGAAGTTTGAGGGGTGATTCAATAGAGGACTACAAATTCTTAAGGGAGTTGGACAGGCTAGATGCAGAAAGATTGTTCCCGAATGTTGGGGAAGTCAGGGCAAAGGTCACAGTTTAAGGATAGGGGGGACATGTCTATTAGGACGAGATGAGAAAATCGTTTTTCACACAGAGAGCGAGTGGTGAATCAGTGGAATTCTCTGCCAGAAGGTAGTGATGGCCAGTTCGTTTGGCCATATTTAGAGGGAGTTGGCTGTGGCCCTTGTGGGCTGAAGGGTTCAGAGGGTATGGAGAGAGCAGGTATCAGGATACTGGTTGGATGATTCAGCCATGTCATGTTGAATGGCGGTGCAGGATCGATGAGTCGTATGGCCTGCTCCTGCACCTATATTTCTAGTTTGTCTATCTTAACCCAGGTCTCATTCTGATGCAGTAACTCTTACCCTGTGCACCACCATGGACAGCCCGGTGTTTCTGTATCTTTGTCTCTGTTGCTCCATGTATTGTTGAGCGGACAGACAGGATGGCACCAGCAAAATTAAGGACTTGTTCTCCCAGTTATTCCCCCCTTCCATCAGCAAGAGGTACAAAAGTTGTGAAACGCTCACCTCCAGATTCAGGGACAGTTTAATTCCCAGCTGTTACAGGCAAGCTGTAACCAATTCCTATCACCAAACGGTGAGAGTGTGTCCTACCTCCCATCTACCTCTATTGAAGACTCTCGGACTTTCTTTAATCGGACTTTATCTTTGTCTTGCAGCTATTAACCTGGTCTAGGACAAATCTTTGATCATTAATAACATTATTGTTATTTGCACTTTATCAGTTTATTTGTTCATGTGTGGTATTTACGTATATATTGGTATATGGACACGCTGATCTGTTCTGTAGTCAATTGCTACTATGTTCTGTGTGCTGAAGCAAAAAGCAGAATGTCTTGTCCTATCAGGGACTCACGACAATAATCTCACTTGAGCACTAAATGTACTTTCCTTTAAAATGTATCTTTCTACTTGATTTGGCAGTGACTCCAACTCTCGCTTTCGGCGGGAGATCTCCTTTTTTCGCCAAATCTCCCGACTCTCCCGCTTGAGATTTAATTTCTCCGCCCTGGCTTGTGTCCCACTTAGATATGATGTATTTTTCTACCGCTTGAAATGTTCTTTCTCCCGGCCCCTCCCCAATTACCTTTTTGAAGAAGTCGGAATTTAATTTTCATGCATTTCCACAGTTATAATCACCAAATGTGCACACGCGATACTACATACGTTTTAATGCATACCCCCCCCCCCCCCCCCCCCCCCCCCCCCCCCCGGAAACCGGGCGCAAATGGACTTCGGCGCTGTGATTTGAGTCTCACAGTTTCCTAGGGGAACCAGGGGGAGAATCTCCAGATCAGAAGGTGCTTGGGTTGGGCCTCTGTGATTGTAAATGTCGAGTACTTTTCATGACTAGATCGCATGCAAAAACAAACTTTCCACTGTCTCGGCACACATGGACAAAATAAATTTAACAAAACTAAAAAAAAGGAGCAGGAATAGATAACTGAATAAAATGCTGGAATCACATTAACGGTTATTTTTGGATTTTCAATTAGTCTGATTAATTGACGTCAAAAATGCTGGAGATCCTCAGCGGGTTGAGCAGCATCTGTGGTGCGAAGGAATAGGTGACGTTTTGGGTTCAATCCCTTCTTCAGGATGATGTTTGGGGGGTGGGGGGTCATTTAATACAAGCCTACACACACATTGGGACACATTTATATACCGTTATACAACCTCAAGCTAATGTAACCAAACAACCTGTACGTCTTGGGTGTGTGGAGGTGAAACAAAAAGATTTCGGAGAAACCCACAACGGTCACGGGGAGAATGTACCAAACTCCTACAGGCAGACCTTAGGTCGGGATCGAATCCGGGTCTCGGGCTTGCAAGCGTTATTGGTTGTTAAAATAGGCATCAACTCTACCGCTGCCGCCACCGTGCTGCTGCTCATGTGTTTACATCTATTTAACATCGCAAGATGTATGTAATAACACTACTATACTATTGTACCTCTATGGCCCTGATAGCCCATTACTCAAGGCGTATGTCATAGGGTTCAGAGAGTCATTACAACACAGAAACAGGCTCTTCAGCCCAACTCTTACCAAGATGCCCCTTCTAAGCTAGTCCCATTAGCCTGCATGTGACCCATTTCCCTCTCAACCGTTCCTATAATGTACCCTGTCCAAGTGTTTTTAAATACATCATTGTATTTGCCTCAACTACCGTCCTCTGGCCTGCTTGACGATACCCCATCACCCTCAGTGTAAAAAACATTGCTCCTCAGTTCATATCTTTACTTCTCACCTTAAGCTAGTCCTCTGGTTCTTGACTCTCCTCTCACTCTGGGTAAAGAACTGTGCATTCACCCTATCTATTCCCCGCATGTTTTTTACACTAGATAAGTAGACAGATCAGCATTTGAACAGGAAACGTCACACCTATTCCTTTTTTCCTTCCCAGAGATTGCTGCCTGGACCATGCTGTGTTACTTCCGCATTTTGGGTTGGTTCTATCTAGAAGATCATCCATATCATAATGAGTGGTGGAGTAGGATGGAAAGGCCCAGATATACCAAGTCATACTTCTATCCCTTTGATTTTGGTTCTATTGGTTTTATTTGGACCATACAGGGGGGTGTTAAGGGAGGGTGGGTTGTAGGAGGAAGGGGGGATGTTAGAGGAGGGGGGGAGGAGGGTTGTAGGGGAGGGCGGGTGTGGGGGTTTGAGGGTGGGGGAGGGGGAGTTAGAGGGGGGGGGGGGGGGGGGGGGAGGGGGGGGGGGGGGGGGGAGGAAGTGTGGAGGAGGGGGTAGCGGTAGGGAGGGTGCGTCGGGCGGGGTTGGAGATGTAGGAGTGAGGTGGGTGTTGGGGGGGTTGAAGGGCCCCCGCTCACTCTCTGCCACTCCGCTACTTCAGTTTTTATTCTCGTGGCCGGTGTTGACAGTGCGGTGCCAGATGGGGTGTCGCCGTCCTGGGACATAAATGACTAATAACTTTTCCAATATTTCACCGATTGGAACAAAACTTGGTGCGCTGTGGAGCATATGTGATACGGTGGTAGTAACGGTGGCGAAAAATTACTAGCTATATAGGGGTACAGTGTTGCGCAAATTAAAAAAAAAAAAATCAACGCAAGACCGGTCAAGATGAGAGTTTTAGTAATAGGATAGAACCGTTAGATAGAATCAGTCTGATAAAGAAGGGTTTTGGCCCGAAACATTGCCTATTTCCTTCGCTCCATTAGATGCTGCTGCACTCCCGCTGGTTTCTACAGCATTTTGTGATTTGTGATAGATAGATAGATAGATAGATAGCAACATAGAGATAGAGATGATATAGATAATAGATGATGATGAGATAGATTAGCTATAGTAGTATAGATAGATAGATAGATAGATAGATATAGAATGAGATAGATATCGAGATAGATAGATAGATAGATAGATATGATAGATAGAGATAGATAGATAGATATGGTGATAGATAATTAGATAGTAGATAGATAGATAGATAGATAATTATTGTAGTATTTGAAACAGGCTAGATACATGAAAAAATGTTCCCCATGTTAGGGGTGGGTCCTAGAACCAGGGGTCACAGCATAAGTATAAAGGGGGTAAGGGCATTTGGGACTGAGATGAGGAAATTTTTTTCACCGAGAGAGTTTGTGAATTTGGGAATCTCCGTGACATGAAGGCAGAGTGTGAAGAGTGGAGACCAATTCACTGGGAATGTTTTCAGGGAGGAGAGAGTCAGTATTTAGGCTCTCAGGCAACGTAGGAATTCTTGGATTTGGGAAAAAGCAGGAATGGTGGGTACAGATTTTGAATGATCCGCATTGATCATTTGAACGGTCGGTTGGTGCGGCTCGGAACAGCCATGTGTCAACGTTGAGAATGTACATACTCCGTACAGACAGCAACCGTATCAGGATCCGAAACCCGGGGTCTCTGGCGCTGTGAGGCAGCAACTCCGACCGCTGTGCCTCCGTGCCGCCCGAGGTATCTGAACTTTGGGAGACAAATAATTTACAGAAAGGGCTCGGAAACGTCGTTTAAACTGTGGTATTTTAAATCGGGGTGATAGGTTCGTATTGGGAAGGGAAATCAAAAAAACAAGTTAACGAAGAATGCAGGAGCAATGGTGGAGTAAGGTGGCGGAAAAAATACTAGCGATTATAGGGTTCAGTGTTGCGGCAAAATAAAAAATCAACGAGCATTCCGGATCAAGAATGGAGGAGTTTAGTAATTAGGATAGAACGTAGATAGAATAAAGTTGAAGAAGGGTTTTTGGCCGACCCCGAAACGTTGCCTATTTCCTTCAGCTCATTGATTGCTGCTGCACTCGCTGAAGTTTCTCCAGGCATTTTGCGATAATGATAGGAGATTGAGATAGATAGATTAGATAGCTAGATGTATAGGATGAAGGATGGATGGATGGAAGATGGAATTGGCATGGAGGAAATGGCTGGATGTGATGATAGATGAATGATGGATGTGATGGATTGGTTAATTGGATTGCTATTGTAGATTGATTCAGATTTAGATATAGAGAGTGGAGATAGAGGAGCTAGATAGAGATGAGATAAGATGAGATAGAAGAGAGATAGATATATAGAGGATGGTAGATTTGATAGATAGATGGAGATAGGAGGGAAGATAGATGAGAATAGTTAGGATTAGGATAGATATAGATAGATTTAGTATGAGAGATCAGGATAGTGAGATAGATAGGATAGATAGATAGAGATGAATAGATAGATCGAGTAGATAGGAGGGTAGATTAGATAGGTAGAAAAGATAGAAGGAGATAGATAGAGAGATAAGAGAGATAGAGAATTCAGATAGATAGATAGATTTAGATAGATAGATAGATAGATAGAAGAAAGATAGATAGATAGGATAGAATAGATAGATAGTAGATAGATGAGATAGATAGATAGATAGAGATAGATAGATCGAGATAGATAGATATATAGATAAATAGAAAGAAAATAGATATTGAGGGATAGACAGGCTAGATACATGAAAAAATGTTCCCCATGGTTGGGGGTCCAGGAACAGGGGTTCACAGCGTAAAGACTAAGGGGGTAGGCCATTTGCGACTGTAGATGAGGGAACATTTTCTTCACCCTGAGAGTTGTGACTTAGTGGAATTCCGACATGGAAGGCAGGAGTACCAATACACTGATGTTTTCAGGAGAGAGAGTCTAGATTTAGCTCTCAGGCTAGGGAAATCAAGGGATTTGAGGCAAAAAAAAGGAAAAAGCAGGAATGTGGTACTGATTTTTGATAGAATCAGAGCCATGAGTCAAATTGAATCGGTGGTGCGGCTCGGGGAAAAACCAACCCATGTGCGTCACTGTGGAATAGTACAAAACTCCGTACAGATCAAGCACCGTAGTCCAGGATCGAACCGTGGTGTCTCTGGCGGCTGGTGAGTTGGGCAGCAAACTCACCGCTGTGCCTCCGTGCGCCCGAAGGTAATCTGACTTTGGGAAGACAAATTAATTTACAGAAGGCATCCAGGGAAGACGGTTTTTAAAGTGGGTTATTTTAATCTGGAGGTGATAGTTCTTGATTTGGGAAAGGGCAATCAAGGTGTATGCACAAGCAATGGCAGGAGAACGGAGTTAAAATTGATCTCGCGTGAATGGAGCAGTCCATGGGCTGAATGGCCTAATATCTGCTTCTCCTTTGTCTTGTGTCTCTTGGAACTGCCGCTGCTGGCAGAAGCTCCCAGCGGAACATAACAGTGCTGGAGTAACTCCAGGAAACCAAGTGGAATTTGAGGTGTGTAGGAAGCAACTGGCAAGATGCTGGTTTCATCGATGGACCAACCACAAAAATGCTGGACTTACTCAGCGTGGTAGGCAGCATCTCTCAGGAGATGTACAGGTTTGTAGGCACATTGACTTGGTTAAAATTGGTAAATTGTCCTGGTGTGTGTGGGGGGAATACGGGCCTGTCCCACTGGGGGTCATTTGCGCATAATTTACTCTACATTCATCTACGGGGGGGCGTCAGGAAGATTGTGATGCGTGGCATGGTTGGGATTACGTGCGCATAGTTCGTGGTGGACTAAGGCAGTGGCGCTACGGTCGCGCGCGGGTGCCCAGGGATTATGGGAGTCCAAAATCTTTTGCCTTTCGTGTGTGGGTTGTGGTGACCGCTGGGCAGCGGGAGGACCTCGGTGGCGGGAATGGCCCTGGTTTCCACCACTTTTCTCTATATACTAAACCTAAGAAGATGATCTCAACCTGTTTCTTGTCTCAGAGACGAGCCTGACATGCTTGAGTTACTCCAGCCACTTTGTGACTCGTTATCACTGGACATTTTACATGGACCAGGCCTAGACCCTGGATAAGAAGGAGACTGTGGGCGATGGTTCTGGGGTCAAGGCCTTCTTGACTGAGCGTCAGGGGAGAGGAGGAGTATTAGGAGGGACACACAGGTAAATTATCTGGAAACGAGAACATAATTGACCACTAGTGTACACAAAAGTAGAAACTCAGCTGCAATCTAAGGAGCGAGGAGATAGATAGGCGACGTTTGGGTCGGAGACCCTTCTTCAGACACTGGTTCAGGGGATCAGGGAAACGAGAGATTAGAACGTGATGTTGGAAGGTAAGGAAACAATGAAATGAAAGATATGCAAAAATAAAGTATCGACCGATGAGGAAACAAGCATATAAGAGCTTTGTTTGTGGTTGTGAAAATGAGAAGCTGTGCGACTAGGGACTGGGGGAGGTTTGAGGGAGAGAGAGCTGGAGAGAGAGAGGGGGGGGAATGCCAGGGCCCGAGGGCCCCCCCCCCCCCCCACGGGCTGAGAGGGGGTGGGAAGGGGAGGAGACAGCAGGAGGTGTTACAGAATTGACATCAATTTGACCAAGTGACAGCACGGGGATCCCCATTGGTGACGGGGCCGTCCGCACCGATTGTTGAACATTGAGAGTGGATGGGGGTCTCGGAAGCACTGACTTGGGGACTCAACTCCGGCCACTGGGCCTCACGCACTCTTCACTGCATGGGGCAGGCCAAATCCAGATCAGGGTAACCAAACCGACTTGCCCCACCACACACCACACAGGGATACAGTTTTGCGAGGAGACGGATGATTCGAGCCCCCTTGTAACAAGGGGGGCGGAATCTACGCTTCTCTGTCACAAAACTGCGAGCGCGTTGAAATTACATGAAACAACAATCATAGTTTACATTGATGCAGGACGTCAGGACTTATCACGAGTTGCAGGTCACATAGGTTTCAAGGTGTAACATTTACGAGGTTAAGCCTCATATGTGTGTGTGTGTGTGTGGGTTGTGTGTGTTAAATCATTAGTTAGGAGTAACTTTTGCGATTGCATCGCTCTTTGTTTTTGCTCGTGACTCTTTTCGATACAAGTTTTCAAAAAGTACAATTGACGCGTTTTGTTCAAGCCGAGAGTCGGTCTGAAGACGGGTTCCCTCACGACCGAGAAGCCACCCACCGGTAGGTCGTTTTCACAGAGATGATGCCTGACCGCTGAGCTTCCCCCACCCGGCGTTTTGTGCGTTAAACCGTTCCTTTTCATCTAATGAACGAAAGAGAACAAAAACAAAGTGCTGGAGTACTCGCGGGTCAGGCAGGCAGCATCTGTGCGAGGTAGGGGAAATGACAGGCGTTTTTTTCTTGGATAGGATGATTGGAGTAAGAGAGGAGTGTGTGTGTGTGTGTTGGGGGCGGGGGGGGGGGGGGGGGGGAACGATGATTGAAAGACTGATAAAGGGGGAGAGTGGGGGGTCCAGGACGAAGTGGGAGAGGGGGGGGGGGGGAACAGAAGGGGGGGTTTGCCAGAGATGGGTGGAGTAGAGTGATAACAGGTTAGAATATGAATAAAGAGCAAAAAGGAAGAAAAAAATGTCTGAAGAAGGTCTCGACCCGAAACTCCCCCCAAGCCTTCTATCACAGAGATGCTGCCCTGTCCCACTGAGTTAGCCGCTCCACTTACCTCTCCAGCATTTTGTGTCTACTACCTTGTACCCCCTTTCGGGTTTAAGCCGGGCAACTGCCAGGTTGCTTCTGCACAAAGAGTGAAATGTCAAGGCGCAAGAGGGAGGGGGATTAGGGGGGGCGGAGGGGGACAGGAGGGAAGGAGAGGGAAGAGGAGGGGGGAATAAAAGGGACCACAAGATACCCCCCCCCCCCCCCCCCCCCCCCCCCCCCCCCCCCCCCCCCCCCCCTTCTCTGAGATGTGGAGGGGTGGGGTTGTGGGGGGGCGGGTTGAGCGTTAAGAGGGTGGGAAAAGGAACAGGGTGATTGGCGAGATGGTGTGAAGAAATCTGTGCCTCTGGTGTAGGGATGGGCGGGGGGGAAATTCACTTTGAATTTGGAGTGAACTGCATACAAAGGTCGAACACTAAATATCTTGGAGTAATCAACTCAGGGTGAGGCAGCATCAGGGGAATATTGGGTTGAGTGACGTTTTTGTGTCGAGGCCCTTCTTCTTCAGACATAAGATCCGTGGAGGAAGATTCTTAATTCCATTAGGGTTGGACACAGGTGTTTTCGTTAGTTACTCTCATATGAACGCTGTTTCTTCCAATGTGTTATTGCCTCTCACTCTGGCTATGGAAGGACTTGAAAATCAGTATGGTGAGTGGGAAGAGGGAGTTAAATGGTTAGCACGGGAGATCCAGCAGGTATGGTTTGAATTCCAGAGCAGAGTGAAATGGGTACCCTGTGCTCTCAACCTGGGTCTTATCTGGCTCTTCTCGTCCCTCGTTCCTACCTCTAGCCTTTCCGTCATGTACTTACACCCATCTGCCAGTCCTCCACAACCCACACCGCCACACCCGACCCCCCCCCCCACCCCCCCCCCCCCCCCCTTCCTCCTCATCTGCACTGCATTTGACTTATCTACCTAACTTAGCCCCCAACCACCACAATCTCCCTTCCTGGTGGGCACCAGTGGCGCTGTAGAGCTGCTGCTGACTTATCTGCACAGAGGCTTATATTACGGGTGCTGCCCCCGTAAACGGAAGTTTGCTGACGCTTCTACCACCCCCGTGACTTCATGAGATGGTGTTTCCGCGTTTCCTCCCTTCCCCTCCCACAACTCCCAAAGATTGTTCAGGTTTGTAGGTTAATTGGCCTTGTGGGTAATTTGTACATTTTTTCCCCTTGCTGTGTGTGCTATTGTGCGGGGTCGATCGCAGGTTGGCCGCAGACTCGAAAGGGCCGACGGGGTCTGTTTTTTTTCGCCTGCAAATCTCTAAACTAAACTTTTTCAATTTACTAAATTAAAATAAACTATTTCAAATTCAGAAGAAGCGGTACTGTCCTGGAATGCTATCTCTACAATCTCCCTCCATAGTGCTGGCTGAACCTGTGAGTTCCAAACAAGTTCCATTTCTTGTTCTTAAGCTTCCGCCTTCTCTGCCAGTCTCTTTGTGCTTACGTGATAGGAAAGAATTTAGTGACCAATGGTTCAATTATTTTATTCATGAATTGTTTGGATTATAGTTTTTACATTAGGACGGGAGGATTAATGATCAAACACAAACCCCAGTGCACGTGGCGTAGATTGGCAATCTCTGCTTGCCTTTCTCATCTCGTTATATAATCTGTTTTGCCATTTGATGAGAGCAACAACCGAGCAACGAACAGATAGGTCCTAAAACTCTCAGACGGTGTGAAATCATTACATAGGCGGCTCGTCCTGGGGGCGGAGGTGGATCTAGGAGGTTGGCTCTGGAGGGAGGTGCTCCTCAAACTGCTAATACTAGCTACCCCTCCGTGGACAACTTGGTTCAACCTGAGGAGCATAATCAGCATCAGACCAGGACGGACTGTCCACCTAGATGCAGCAAGCAGGCGCCACAGGCCCCGATCCTTCTTCCTTCGATTCTTGCTCTTCTCCCTGATGGCTATCAACTGTACAACTCCTCCCCATTCAGCCGTGGGATAGACTGAGACTGAACCTCCCTCTCCCCCCCCCCACCCCCCCACCCCAATCTATCGCACTCCCAACGCCTTTCACTCGTCACTTTAATTTCACCGTTTCAAGATTTTGGTTTATTGTTGGACGATCTATCAATTCCCCCCCTGGGATTGATAAGGCTATGTCGCATTCGTTACTCGAACGTATAGATGTCAGTTGCAGCAGCTACTTATAGTTCCTTTTGATTTAAAATTGTGTGTTCACATTTTTAAGTTATTTGGTCCTCTGTGTTTTTATGCTGCGGTCTATGGATTCATAGTGTATTTGGAACATGTTTCACTGTTCTCAATTTTAAGGTTGAAATGCAAAAAAATTCAAAAGTTGAAGTCAAATTAAATTGTTTCAGTATATATAACATTATTATTATTGTTTATAATATATTACATTATTTAATTAAGTAATATATTGGATTTATCTAACCAACTAAAAACTCCATTAAATAATGGTTAAACACATGATTGATTGAACTCGCTGGAATTTAGAAGATGAGGGGAGATCTTTAGGTGACTTACAAAATTCTTAGGGGTTGGACAGGCTAGATGCACGGAAGATTGTTCCCTATTGTTGGGAAAGTCCAGGGACAAGGGGTCACAGTTAAGGATAAGGAGGGGGAAATCTTTAGACAGAGATGAGAAATCGTTTTTCCACAACCAGGAAGAATGAGGGTGAATCTGTGGAAATCTCTGCCACAGAAGGTAATTGAGGCCAGTTCGCGTTGGCCATATTTATGAGGGAGTTGGATGTGGTGGCCCTTGTGGCTGAAGGGATCAAGGGGGTATGAGAGAGAAGCAGTACAGGATACTGAGATGGATGATCAGCCATGACATAGTGAATGCCGGTGCAAGCTCGAAGGGTCGAAGCAGGCTGCCTGCCCCTACCTACTTTCTATGTTCTCATATGTTTCTATGAAAGGAAAATTCTTCCATGCAAGTATTTTTAAAAAGAATAGTACTAATAAGGGATTTTTTAAAAAAAAAAAAATATCTAAAATTAGTAAATCTCGTTTATTAAAAAGATACACAAGCAGGTTTAAATTGCAATTAAAATTCATGTAAACATTTAAGATTAGGTGCGTGTTCTCAAAATCAGCTGTTGTGTAGATGTAGTTGGTGTGTATATAAACGTGGCTGTGGATCTGGTTTAAATTCACGTAGTTAGTAAAAAAAGAAAGTTTTGATATCTTCTGCGAGTATTCTATACATAATTCAACATCTTAGTTCATATTACGGCAAGAGAGATAGATTGGCATTCTTAGTAAATACTATGAGCGTTCAAAAATTCCCAATAATGCTTTTAAATGAAAGAAAGAAAGGGCGCCCCACTTGGCGATTTTGCCTATCTTCGTAGACTGCCAGAGGAGGTCGTATAATCCAGTTGTGTCGCCCAAAAAGATTTTGAAACATTTCAAAATAAAAAATGTTGGGACACTTGAAATAAAACTCCGCGCGTCAATACCGTCGTCACTCCCTGGACAAACAAAACAAACAGAAACACCTAAAAAAAACGCGTTTTTTTTTAATTTTTTTTCGTTTTTATTTTTTTTTCGGTGACCTGATATGCGTCCGGTCCATGTCAAGCCATGTGGGACAGGCACGTAATTAACGTCTCTTCCTTCTGTAGCAATCCTTGGAAATCGTGGTTCAGAGGATGTTAGTAGTAGTTAATCGAACACAGAATCAGAGAGCTCCAAGCGTGCTTTCTTTGCATGTACCCAGATAGAAACTATGAAATTCTATTACAAACTAAATTTCACAGCATGAATATCTCCCGCAACTGCTCTCTGAGACAAGTTCTAATACAATCTCTCAATCATGAGCCCCTCTCAAAACACCAGCACGATTCTAAACTCCTAAACGTACAATTTAGGGAGTTGTATTCAAGAGAAGGGTTCATATAACTCGAAGATTTCAGTGTAGAGTATAGAGGTTCTTCTGCATTGTATTAGTGGGCTTCTGGCCGAACCCGCATCTCGAGCATTGTGTACAGTTTTTGGTCTCTAATATTGATGAAAGGACATCCTTGGATTGAGGGCAGTGCATCGGTTCACGAGATTTGGACCCTCGGGATGGCGGGACTGTCCGTCGTATGAGGAAAAAAGTTGAAAAGAGCTAGCTTTTATTCACTGGAGTTTTGAAGGTAAGAGGGAGGGGGAGGGAGGGAGGGGGGGGGAGGGAGGGGGAGAGAGGGGGGAGGTGGTGAGGGGGAGGGGGCGCATCTTATAGGAACTATAAAAATGACCCTGGCACAAGCTAGGTGCAGTAAAAATCGTTCCTGTTCAATGTATGTTGGGCGCAGTCCAGAAACCAGGGGGCACACTGTCTTAGAATATAAGAGCAGGCCATGTAAGACTGAGAAAAAAAAATGTTTTCACCCAGTGAGTTGTGACATTTGTGGAATTCCCTGTCACAATGGGCCAGTGTGAGGACTATATTCACTATGGATTGGATTTAAGAGAGAGTTAGATAGAGCTCTAGGGGGTAGTGGAGTCAAGGGATAGACGGGGAGAAGGCAGAGCACGGGTTTATATGATAGCGTACGATCAGCCCATGTTCACAAAATGAATGGCGGTGCTGGCTCGATGGGCCGAATGGCCCTCTCTCCTGCCACCTCCTCACCTGTAATAACAGTGAATGGACTAAAGTACACAAGTGCAACAAACAAACTCCATAATCATTCACGCTGTATGGATTGTCACGAGGTAAAAAGAGTAATTGTATTTGTAAGAGTATTATCATTGATGTACTTTTATTCATTAATGTTTCATTATTATTAAAACGTTTAGTGGTTTTATGGAGGTCATGCTAACTGCCACTGTGTGTCAAGTGGAAGTGAAGGGATATGGTGGGAGAAGTGGCTGTAGGCACGGGGTTATTGATTGGGGAAACGATCAGCCAGATTCAGGGCAATGAAATGGCGGGTGATGGCTCGAAGGGCCGAATGGCCTCCACCAGCACCTATTTTATATGTTTCTATGAGAGTTAGGGATGTGGCTCTTAGCTTAACGGAATCAAGGGAATATGGCGGAGAAAAGCAGGAACGGGGTTACTGATTCTGGATGAGCAGCAGCCATTTGATCCCATCTTGAATGCGTTGCTGGCTTGAAAGGGTCTGAATGGCCTTCTCCTGCACCCTATTTCTATGTTCTTCTTGCCTATCTCTGTTGACCTTCTCGACCGATCTATCAACTGATCCAGCCAAACCTTGCCCCCTTTTGCCATTGATTTGCAGACACAGACCTAGAACACTGCACTAGTCGACCACCCCACCCTTATGCATCACATGACCACCATCCTCCAAGACGCCAGCCTCACCCCAGGCACGGATCTCGCTATCAAAACATGGTGGGGCCCGGGACAGGGGGGGGGTCAAAAAAACCCCCATTTGTTGGGGGGAGCAGGCGCGCGCTGGCGCACACTTCACACACACGTGCACCGGCTACGAGAGGCTCAATCCCCAGCGCTCAATCTCCTGTCCTCGCCGGGTTACCTCCAAGCCCCGACTGGACTGACGGGACACCTGCGCTGCTTCACCGCGCTGGCCCATATTTTCCGCAAGCCCAGGGGGGCACTCGGGAGGGGGCCGGACAGAGCCGGAGAGTCGGCCGCGGGGATCCGATCCTGGCTCGGATGAGGCCGCAGGTCTGTGCACGTTCTCCCACTCTCAATCATCGCGCCTAATCATTTCATGTCCCTCCCCGCCCCCATCGCCTGCTGGACCGACGTCCCTTCGACCAAATCGGCGCCCCTCACCACGGATACATCAGTCCCACCTCCACTGTATCGCGCGAAAGCGGAGTTTTAAAATTCCGGATGACAAAAACTTGGAGGGGATGTCCCCCCACCTCTCCAATACATGGGGGGGACGTGTCCCTCTGCCCCCCCCCCCCTACCGGTTTCCGCTCCTGCCCCACACTACCAAACATGTACCCTCCAATTTCATCCATATCCTCGGAACCAATGCCACCCACAACAAACACGTGGACAAAGTAATGGCATGTTGGCCTTCTGCGAACATGATGGATTTGATTATAGAGCAAGGTGGTCCTACTGCACAGTTTGTACGAAGCCTGGTGAGACTACACCTGGATAATTTGTGTGCTGTTTTGGTCTCCTACTTTGA
Source organism: Okamejei kenojei (assembly GCA_035221665.1). Classification (NCBI taxonomy): domain Eukaryota; kingdom Metazoa; phylum Chordata; class Chondrichthyes; order Rajiformes; family Rajidae; genus Okamejei; species Okamejei kenojei. The sequence goes on from CM069156.1 coordinate 6,373,706, forward strand.
GGAAGGACATTCTTGCATTGGAGGGAGCGCAGCGTAGGTTCACCAGGATTTTAATTCCCGGATGCGGGTACTGAATATGAAATAATGGTACGTGCGATATTCCAGTATATTCCAGTGCTTACATTCATTGGAATTTAGGAGGATGAGAGTTATCTTATTGAAACATATACAATTTATAATTCAAATTAAATAGTCTTATTGTATTGTGTTAAAAATAGTTGTGAGGCAACCTCGTAACATTTTATAGTTTTCCCCATACAGTTAATTTTCCTTCCTTCCTTCTGATTCAAAGGTTGTCACCAACGCGAAAAACAAGGGGCATGAAGAGGAGCCGTTAATTGAAAAACTGGTTTGCGCTGTAAATGACATGAATTGAAGGGAGTAATAAGTGCGATCCTAATATTATAAACTGTGGTTGCTCAATACCATTGTGCTCAGGAGGAACTGCCCGATATGCTGGTTTAAATCAAGTTAGACACAACAATGCTGGGAGTAACTCGCAGGTCTGGACGGCATCTCTGGAAACAAGGAATGGGTGACGTTTCGTTAAGAAGGGTCTCAACCCCGAAACGTTCAACATTCTTTCCTCCAGAGGTTGCTGCCTGTCCTGCTGAGGGAAGAGGCCTTATCCCACTCTACGACTAATCCGGACTCTGCCGAGTTTTCCCTTGGGACTCATTACTCGCATCATGGTCGTAGAAGTCGGGTGCCACAGCTGAGGTCGAGAAGCTATCGTTAGGTCACTCGCTGTGCATCAAGCAGGTTCGGGTCATTTTCTTGCCAGATGAAAAATGTCCATGAGTGTAAAAAAAAGGTCGGAGGATTTGGTCGTGATAGTGGAGCAGTGCAATACTCCCAGCATTTTTGTCTATCTTGTCAAAACATTAATGCTTTTCTACTCTAAAGATGTATCCAAATAGTTGGACAGTATTTAATTATTATTTAGTTATAGTTTACATTTAGAGATTACAGTGTGGAAATCAGGCCGTTTGGGGTCCCAACCGGGTCCGCGCTGACCAGCGAACCCGCAACAATAACTCTGTCCTACTCACACAGAGGGACAATTTGACGCAAGCCAAAATTGTAGGTCTTGAATGCATGTGGAGGTAAACCGAAGCATCTCGGAGATAAAACCCGCCGCAGTGTCACGGGGTGAACGTTACCAAACCTCCGCTTACGACAAGCGGGCCCGTAGTCGGATCGAACCCTGGTGTTGGCGCAGTGAGGCAGCGTCACGGACCGGAGCTAATAGTGGGATAATTCTGATGATGAGCTGAGATGATGAGCCAACTGCAGCAGCCAGATTAGATTTATTGTCACTTTTTCTGTGTTTTCTTATTAATGTTAATTGAATCTATTAATTTATTCATAAAAAAAAAACTATCTCCAAGAAATGACATATATAATTTCCTTAATATTCACTGAGCCACCAAATCACAACGCTCCTTCTTTACAATGCATCAAGCTAATTTATCTTTAAAACAATGTTCCCCATGAAGTGTCTGAGTTGGGCTGTTACACAAGGTCCCAGCTGCGTGGTCGTCCATAAGAGCAATAAGTACATTGGTGCAAAAATTAGGGCATTTGTCATACAGTCTGCCCAGCCATCACTCACGGACTGATCCTATTTTTCTCTTCTCTACCCCATACCCATGCCTTTCGCCCACCCGGCCTAATCAAGAACCTACCAACCACCACACACTTTTAAGATTCACCATGTCTTGGCCTCCACAGCAGCTCTGGGCTATGAATTTCCGCAGATGCCACCAGATTGTCAGCAACCCTTATTGGCCTGCCCCACGCGTAAAGGGTTCATTCCAAGAGTTCCCGAGTTTTTGCCCGGCGATTCGAACTCGGATTTACGGCATGGCCGACTCTTTCGGTTTACTTCGGGGACTCTCGTGAGACAATCTTACAAACTGTTGAAATAATCTTCACGCGAACAGTCTTCCCGTGCTTACTGCGTTTAGGAGTCTTCCCGAAGAGTACCTGACGTTAGCCGTTACAGCGCTAAGTGACGTCCCCGAGATCCGACGTTACCCGACTACGTTCATTCTCCGCGCTACCCGGTTTGTTTTTTTTTAACTCGGAGAGCTCCTGGAATGAAGCCTATAGCTGTGGGATCAGGGCTATTTTGTGTGGGTGTGGGAACTGTTTGCATTCCTTGGGATCGCAAGCAAATAATTCACTGTGCCTTGTTCACATGAGGACAGTATATGTATTCCATTCCACCTCAGGCTAAAAACTTCCTACTCATTCCATTTAAAAAGGTACGTCCTTTTATTTCTAGAGGGCTAGGACTCTGGCCTAGGCTCTCCCATAAAACTGGAACTCATCCTGTCCACTTCAACTCTATCCACCAGGTCTTTCACTATCCGGCACAACCCCGACTTCTTCTAAACTGCCGCGCCTGGGTCTCGAAGCCCAGAGCCATCAAACGCTTCTCGCGTGTTCACCCAGTCATCCCTGGGGTCATTCTGGGGCACCACCTCTGCAACGCCAGCACGCCCTTCCACAGATGTGGGGCTCAGAATGGAAGTCCAGCAGTGGCTGGACATAACACAGCGTTCCTTCCCCACAAAGTGTTTCTGTTGGCTGTGCCTCGCTTCAGGCATTTATCGCGGCTTACTGGCATTGTGCCAGTCCCTGGCTCATTATTGGTGAGCTTTCCATTGACGCCTTTTGACTTTAATGCCCCTGTCCCATTTAGGAAACCTGAACGGAAACCTCTGGAGACTTTGCGCCCCACCCAAGGTTCCCGTGCGGTTCCCGGAGGTTCCCGGAGGTTTTTGTCCTCCGGCAGCCACCTTCAACTAGCATCGCAACCGGCTTTGACTAAAAAATTACGATTTTTAACACGGAAACCACTTTCGACCATTAGGGAGACTGACAAAAACCTGCGGGAACCTACGGGAACCGCACGGAAACCTTGGGTGGGGCGCAAAGTCTCCAGAGGTTTCTGTTCAGGTTTCCTAAGTGGGACAGGGGCATAACTTTACATTTGATTGTTGGATTGAATTGATTGAAAGGTTCAAGGGCCATTGAAATAGGCCCTTCATCCCGCCACGTCTGCGCCGACCATCCATCACTTGGCCACACTATTTACATGGTAGCCCACTTTCACACTCACTCCTTACACACCAGGGACAATTTCACAGAGGGCCAATTAACCTACGAACTCGCACGTCATTGGGACGTGCGAAGAAAACCGGAGCACCCGGAGGAAACCTACGCAGACACAGGGAGAGCATGCAAACTCCACACAGACATCACCTGTACGCAAACCTCTACACAGAACTTCAGAGAGTAACAGCCTCATCCTAGAAAGTGAAAGTGTTAGAAAATTGTGATCTCCCTTCCCACATAGAGTCACAGAGTGATACCGTGTGGAAACAGGCCATTCGGCCCAACTTGTCCACACTGGCCAACATGCTCCAGCTACACTAGTCCCACCTGCCTGCGCTTGGTCCATATCCCTCCAAACTTGTCCTATCCATTTACCTGTCTAAATGCTTCTTAAACGTTAGGATAATCCCTGCCTCAACTACCTCCTCTGGCAGCTTGTTCCATACATCCACCACCCTTTGTGTGAAAAAGTTACCCCTCAGATTCCCATTCAATCTTTTTCTCTTCACCTTGAACCAATGTCCTCTGGTCCTTGATTCCCCCACTCTGGGCGAGAGGCCAAACCTACTCAACCTCTCCCTATAGCTCCGACCCTCTAGCCCTGGCAACATCCTCGTAAATCTGCGACACATACATCTAGATGTTAATTTATTTTTAATAGTCTGTACGAGTTTTGTTTTACTTGCAAAAGTAGCACCAACTAAAACTACTTAGAATTTCTCCAGCCAACAATCTAGTTAATTTGTGACGCCAGTGCGGAGATTTAAGCCAGAAGTGATGTGACGACTGGTATCTAAATATTGCTTCTTTTGAATGAAATAAAATACCGTTTCTTGTCATTCATCTTTTGTTCCGTGCAGGATGCGTGAATTTGAAGTAGAGAATCACAAAATGCTGGTTATCAAAAGCAAAGGGGAGTTCAGTGCCATCGGCCACTTGTGTGCCCATCTGGGAGCTCCATTGGTCAAAGGTAAAACGCTGTGTTTCATACATCTTCAATTGTTCATTGCAGTGACATGGTCTTAAGGGCCTGCCCCACTTACGCGACCTTGGCTCGCAAATTACGCGACCTCGTGGTCACTTGAGGCGTACGGGCACTGTTTGGCCGCGCGGGGCCCGTCCCACTTAGAAGCGCGGAGTTGTGCGGGGCTGGTCCCGACATCGCGCGGGGCTCCAAAATTCTTGCAGTGGCCGGAATCTTCGCGCGGCAACGGCCTGTCGGCACGCAGGCGCGTTGCTGTCGTACGCAGCGTCTTGACGGCATACGCCTAGCACGTGGCGTTGCGTGATGACATCACCGCCCGACGCCATGCGACGCCCAAATTCAGTCGGCCAGCCTCCTGCCCAGCTGATTGGTAAGCATGACGTAAATGACGTCACGCGCGAACTTAGCGCGAACTTCGCGTGAACTCTCCTTCCGGTTGGTCGCGCCAAACGCACGCAATCGAATGCAAGTGGGACAGGCCCTTAAGTCACTTGGTGACAGACGTGTGGTCACAAAGTCATACAGGACCTTTGGCCCAACTCACCCATGCCGACCAAAGTGCTCCATCTAAGCTCGTCCCATTTGCCAATATCCCTCTAAGAGTCTAACGAACTGGTGCTGGGAACGATATTCTGTACTCTGCTCCATCTATTGTACTTGAGTTTAGACAATAGGCAATATGTGCAGGTTTTGGCCCTTCGAGCCAGCACTGCCATTCAATGTGATCATGGCTGATAATCCACAATCAGTAACCCGTTCCTGCCTTCTCCCCATATCCCCTGACTCCGCGATCTTTAAGAGCCCTGTCTAGCTCTCTGAGGCAGAGAATTCCACAGACTCACAACTCTCTGTGTGAAAAAGTGTTTCCTCATCTCCTTTCTAAATGGCTTACTCCTTATTCTTAAACTGTGGCCCCTGGTTCTGGACTCCCCCAACATCGGGAACATATCTCTCTAAACGTTTCCTATCCATGTACCGGTCCAGGTGTCTTTGAAATCCAGTCACTGGAATATTTCCCAGTTTTTTGACACAGTCAGAGAGAAGTGTGGGCTTGTGGTGTAGAGGTTGGTGCGCTAATTGGAATTTCCAAAGCTAGAGTTTATGACTATTAACGTTTTGATATTATTGGTTCCGTCTGCTTATTATTTGGAGCTTCCTCGTCACTTTACTCTGGGGGTTGAGGGGAGTGGAAGAGTTTAGAAACTCGCACAGAGGATTTTGAAGACACAAGTTACACTTTTTTAAATCAAGGTATAACTTTCCAGAGAAAGACACAAAGAGTTGGAGTAAAGGTGGAGGGGCAGCACGGCCCTCATATGCTGAGAGAATGGAGCGGCTGGGCTTGTTTAGTCGCGGCCGGTTTTGAATTTTTTGAAATGATCGCCGGAACATAGAAGAAGCGGAAACCACTTTCGACCATTAGGGAGACGGACAAAAACCTCCGGGAACCGCACGGAAACATTGGGTGGGGCGCAAAGTCTCCAGAGGTTTCCGTTCAGGTTTTCTAAGTGGGGCAGGGGCATATGTATTTAATTTCCAACCTGCCTTTCTCTGTATCAGCTCATACACAGTAAAACGGGTCTTCAATCTTCCCCTCTCTCCAGGAGTTCTCTCAAATGGCAAAGTTCGATGTCCGAGACACGGAGCTTGTTTTAATATAAAAACAGGAGATATCGAAGAGTACCCTACGCTTGATGGCGTGCAGTCCTATCAGGTAACATTTAGATCACTCTGATGATTCATTGTGTGTGCCTTGTTAAAGGAAACTTTAAAACACAACACAGAGATCGGGTAAGACAACCAAGACTATTTAAGAGCGCCAAAATTACAGGGGGCATTCTAGGAGATCGTTCAATAAACAAAGATTAATCTACTTACATACAGAATTTTCCTTTGATGATTTTTTATTGCAGAAGGCACGTTAGAACTTTCCCTTCTTCCAAATGGTCTTATAACAAATATACATCGTGCGCCTGTGAAAGACACAGCAGAGTAAACACAGCCCAATTCCACACCGTTACAGAGAAGCAAATGTCCCGTTAAGGGCCTGTCCCACCGTACGAGGTATTTCAAGAGTGCTCCCGAGTTTTCCCCTGATTCGAACTCGGAGAATTACGGTAATAGCCGCTCGTAGGTACTCGGGGGGGGCTCTTGTGGACATTTTTCAACATGTTGAAAAAACTTCACGAGCTTACCGCGTTTCCCGAGTACCTGCTGTTAGCGTTACGAGCCATAAGAGACGTCCCGAGCTCCACGTACCTGCTACGTACATTCTACGTACTTACCACGAGTTTGATTTTTTTTTTTAACTAGGGAGAGCTCTTGGGTAAACTCGTACAGTGGGACAGGCCCTTTAGCCTTTCAACCTTATTTTATCGTTTTTACGATTGCCATTTGTCCCTTGACAACAGAGAACAGAATCTGACTAAAGTAGACTGCTGTGAGTGTCATGTACACATGCTGAGCTCCAACCTTCTCTAAAGCACAGAATTATTATATCACATGAAGAGGACTTTAAACAATAGACAATAGGTGCAGCAGGAAGCCATTTGGCCCTTCGAGCCAGCACCGCCATTCAATGTGATCATGGCTGATCATCCCCAATCAGTACCCCGTTCCTGCCTTCTCCCCATATCCCCTGACTCCGCTATTTTTAAGAGCCCTATCTAGCTCTCTCTTGAAAGCATCCAGAGAACTGGCCTCCACCGCCCTCTGAGGCAGAGAATCCCACAGACTCACCACTGTCTATGAGAAAAAATGTTTCCTCATCTCCGTTCTAAATGGCTTACTCCTTATTCTTAAACTGTGGCCCCTGGTTCTGGACTCCCCCAACATCGGGAGCATGTTTCCTGCCTCTAGCGTGCCCAAGCCCTTAACAATCTTAGGGTACACAAAATGCTGGAGAAACTCAGCGGGTGCAGCAGCATCTAAGGAGCGAAGGAGATAGGCGACGTTTCGGGTCGAGACCCTTCTTCAGACATCTTATATGTTTCAATGAGATCCCCTCTCATCCATCTAAACTCCAGAGTGTACAAGCCCAGCTGCTCCATTCTCTCTTAAACATTTTAAGCACTCCACCCATTCCTATCCTCTAGTGATGTTGCCTGTTCCGCTGAGTCACTCCAGCTTTTTGAGTCTAGAGTATCTATGGTTTAAACCAGCATCTGCAGTTCCTTCCCTGCGCATAGAGTTTCCACACTCGCCTCCTCTCTTTAACCCTTATTAGATAAAGTTCCACATGTGATGATGGCTTCTTCCGTTGTTTTAATCCAAGAAGCCATTTGTTTACACATAAAACAGCTCCGTTAATGGTGGAGGGCTTCTTCATTCTTTTAACACCTCATCAGGCTTGGATCTACCCAGGCACAGCATCCACACACTGGCATTTCTGTGTTATTTGTTGAATCACTGCAAGGCAGCTGGGTGCGTGAATCTCGGCTAATGGTGATGTTTCACTTAATCTATGACCAAGGGCATTCACTCCAAATACACTGTGTGGGAAGGAACTGCAGATGCTGGATTAAACCGAAGATAGACACAAAATGCTGGAGTAACTCAGCGGGACAGGCAGCATCTCTGATGTTTCAGGTCAAGACCTTTCTACAGACTGATTAATTTGCTGTCACCTTCTCCCAGTTAACAATGATCTATTCTATATTTTCCAATTCAATGTAACGCTGTTAAAAAGCTGAAGTGACTGAGGAGAGGAATATCCTCGCTGAAGCAGGGTCTCGACCTGAAACGTCGCCCAGTGCTTCTCTCCAGAGATGCTGCATGTCCCGCTGAGTTACTCCAGCATTTTGTGTCTATCTGAGGAATATCCCAGGTCAGGATCTCGCTGAGCTACTTTGTTGATCAAAAAAGGGTTGTGTTTGGAGCAAAGATAGACACAAAATGCTGGAGTAACTCAGCGGGAGTTGGCACCATCTCTGGATAGAAGGAATGGGTGACATTTCAGGTCGGGACCCTTCTTCAGACTGAGATTCATGTGGAGGCACAAATAAGGAAAGATAAGGTGTAAAAACGAGACCTCTCATCCTTCTAAACTCCAGAGTGTACAAGCCTAGCTGCTCTATTCTCTCAGCATATGACAGTCTCGCCATCCCGGGAATTAACCTTGTAAACCTACGCTGCACTCCCACAATAGCAAGAATGTCCTTCCTCAAATTAGGGGGCCAAAACTGCACACAATACTCCAGGTGTGGTTTCACTACAACTGCAGAAGGACCTCGTTGCTCCTATACTTAACTCCTCTTGTTATGAAGGCCAACATGCCATTCGCTTTCTTCACTGCCTGCTGTACCTGCATGCTTACTTTCATTGACTGATGAACAAGGACCGCCAGATCCGTTGTACTTCCCCTTTTCCCAACTTGACACCATTTAGATGGTATCCGATACATACAGTCACTCACAGTTTGTTTGCCAGTACTGATTTCAGATCTATTTTGGTTTCTTTGAGATCCAACCCAAAATGGAACTCTGTACAATGTGTCTTTTGAGAACTATTATTTGGAACTATACGCGCATGAAGGAGCACACATACGCGCTATCAATGGACTAATATTTAAACCCCCTTTCAAACATCATCTTCATAAGTTCATGTGATAGGAGCAGAATTAGGCCATTCAGCCCATCAAGTCTACTCCGCCATTCAATCATGGCTGATCTATCTCTCCCTCCTCACCCCATTCTCCTGCCTTCTCCCCATACCCCCTGATTCCCGTACAAATCAGGAATCTACCTATCTCTGCCTTCAAAATATCCACTGACTTGGTCTCCACAGCCGTCTGTGGCAATGAGTTCCACAGATTCACCACCCTCTGACTAAAGAAATTCCTCCTCATCTTCAGAAAGGAACATCCTTTAATTCTATGACCTCTGGTCCTAGACTCTCCCACTAGTGTAAGCATCCTCTCCACGTGCACTCTATCCAGGCCTCTCACTGTTCGGTAAGTTTCACTGAGGTCCCGCCCCTTATCCTTCTAAACTCTAGCGAGTATGTGGAATATCTCACGCCATACATATGGCTGTAAAGCACCTTTGATTTTAAAAGCCAGAGCATTTCTTTTCACTATGCCTCACTAGTGCATCTCGAGGTTAATGGACTCCTGGGATCCATTGAACAAATCCGGGCAGTGTATTAAAGAGATGAATAAAGGTCTTCAACAATAAATCCTCATCCACATAATGTTAGCATCAGATGGATTCCTCGTAGAAATATGTCCAAATTAAAAATATATTAACAATGCCTTTGTTTGTGTTTCCACAGGTTAGAATTCAGGACAACAAGGTTATAGTATCTGCACCTGCTGAAGTAAATGTTCTTTTGCACAGCTAAGCCAAACTTTTAAAAAAAGAGAGATTTTCTTACTAACTTGTCTGTCTACCAGTCAGTTGGATTTAGTGTTGTGTGGGTGTGTTTGTTTTAAATAGGCCCTTGAAACAAGCAAGAGAACCCAATTGATGTGCTCCCCAGTATCACCGAGTAAGAGGATCATCCTTATTGTCGGTGGGGGTAAGTATCGTGTGTCTAGCGTACTTAATGGTTCTATTCTCCGTGACGTGGAACCATTTGCCACAAAACCCACAACTTCTCTGCCACCGTTTCCTGCAGCGACATGAACTGCGGGTGCAGGTGGAATGAAAAACTAGCATTGCGGCAGTATTGCAGCCACGTGTGGATTCGGCACACCCAAAAACACATTGGAATTATCCAAAAGAGCAAAATTAAAAAAAAATAGTCATGCAAAAATGCAATTGGAAAACGAGTCTATGGCAGTGCAGAGGGTGGTCAGCAGCCATCTGTTGCTGAGGTGGCATTAAGGGCCTGTCCCACTGTTTGAGGTAATTCAAGAATTCTCCCGAGTCTTCACCTGCTTCAAACTCGGAGAATGTCCGTAGCGGGTCCGTAAGAGTTCGTGGATGTCTCGTAGCGGCTCGAAACGAGTAAAAAGTAAAAAATGTTTTCATCACGAGTATTTTTTTTACTCGTGGACTTTTTTCACAGTTGAAAAAACTTCACGGGTTCACCGGATTTCCCGAGTACCTACCGTCACTCGTACGAGCCGCTACGAGACATCCGTGAACTCCTACGGACACGCTCTGAGTTCGAATCAGGGGAAAACCCGGGAGAACTCTTGAATTACCTCGTACAGTGGGACAGGCCCTTTCGGGTTGTGCAGGTCGGAACCTGATGGTGGTGTGGGACTTCAGGTTTCCGTGTCACCTTCCCGATGGTAGCAGTGAGAAGAGGGCCCGGATAGTGGGACTACTTGATGATAGACGCTGCCTTCCTGAGGCAACGTCTCATGTAGATGCTTTCAATGGTGACCATGAGACCACTCATCTCTGCAGCCTCTAGCGTTCCTGCTCATTGATATATTGCCGTATCGGGCCATAATGCAACCAGTCAGGATACTTTCTACAATGCATCTCTGTCAATTAAGTTTAGTTTAGTTTAATGTGCATGTGTGAACATTTCAGTACCATCTTGTGTATAGTTTCTAATGTTCATCAGTTCATAAGTGATAGGAGCAGAATTAGGCCATTCGGCCCATCAAGTCTACTCCGCCATTCAATCATGGCTGATCTATCTCTCCCTTTCAACCCCATTCTCCTGCCTTCTCCCCATAACCCCTGACACCTGTACTAATCAAGAAACTATCCATCTGCCTTAAAAATATCCACTGACTTGGCCTCCACAGCCTTCTGTTCTTTTATATAGTCAAATGTGCAAATGGACAGTGAAATTCCTTTCTTACATACAGTGCAGTAGAACACAGCTACACCTAATCTCATCCCCGATTAGCAAAGCGTTCAGAAATAGTCCAGTGAGCCCTCATGTAAGAGGCACCATGTTTTGACATCAATTTCAATGTCCATTATGGCACATTGGCCATCATCCATCAGATTATTGAGTATTGGGAGGTCATGCCGCAGTTTGTATAAGACGTTGGTGAGACCGCATTTAGAGTATTGTCGTCAGTTCTGGGATTCATGTTATAGGAAAGATGTTGTTAAGTCTGAAAGGACGCAGAGAAGATATACCAGGATGTTGCCTCAAGGGTCTAAGCTACAGGGAGAGGTTGAGTAGGCTGGGGCTCTATTCCCTGGAGCGCAGGAGGATGAGGGGTGGTCTTATAGAGGTGTACAAAATCATGAATGGAATAGATCGGGTGGATGCACAGAGTCTCTTGCCCAGAGTAAGTGAAACGAGAACCAGAGGGGATAGGTTTAAGATGAAGGGGGAAAGACTTTATAGGAATCTGAGGGGTGACTTTTTCACCCAAAGGGTGGTGGGTGTATGGAATGAGTTGACGGAGGAGGTAGTTGAGGCATGGACTATCCCAACGTTTAAGAAGCAATTAGACCGGTACATGGATAGGTCAAGTATAGAGGGATATGAGCCAAAATGCAAGCAAGTGAGACTAGTGCAGATGGGACATGTTGGTCGGTGTGGGCAAGTTGGGCTAAAGGGCCTGTTTCCACACTCCATGACTCCATGTCTCCAGTCTGTGCTCTAGTTCTTATGAGAGGTGCCGATCCAGGCAAGACCCAAGACCTATGAAGCCACTGGCACTCATAGTCAGTGGCCATAAAGCATATCGAGTCACAGAGTGATACAGTGTGGAAACAGGCCCTTCGGCCCACCTTGCCCACACCGGCCAACATGTCCAAGTTTGGTCCATATCCCTCCAAACGTATCCTATCCATGTACCTGTCCAACTGTTTCTTAAATATTGGGATAGTCCCAGCCTCAACTACCTCCTCTGGCAGCTCGTTCCATACACCCACCAACCTTTGTGGGAAAGATATACCCCTCAGACTCCTATTAAATCTTTTCCCCTTCATCTTGAACCTATGTCCTCTGGTCTTCAATTCCCCTACTCTGGGCACGAGACTCTGTGCATCTACCCGATCGATTCCTCTCATGATTTTTTTAATTTTCTGTTCTGGGGGCAAAAATCCAAACGAGCGAGAAGCTGTAGTAAGAAGAAATCGAAGGTAGACACAAAAATGCTGGAGTAACTCAGCGGGACAAGCAGCATCTTGAGAGAAGGAATGGTTGGTGTTTCGGGTCGAGACCCTTCTTCCGACGAGAGTTCAGCCACATCCTCTCTCGCTGCTCCCCCTCTGTGTAACTCCTCAAGGCAAGAAGAACTCAGGTCAAAATGCATCTGATGATGAGCTCAGAACTCCTTGCCAAGTGAGGGTATGGTTCTCCTGCAGATATATACTGCAGACCTGTGCATCAACATTCTGCTACATTTTCATTTCTGCATTGCAGGTCCGGCTGCATTGGTGTGCGCAGAAACCCTTCGCCAGCAATTTTACAAAGGACGCATAATAATGGTGATGAAAGAAATCCATTTGCCTTACGACCGCACAAAACTTAGTAAGGTTAGTTGTCTGTCATATTCGATCTTTGCTGTTTTGTACTATTGTTTCATCTAGTTTCGTGCAAATGGAACAACGCCGCCACCACTGTTGGAATGGCAAAACCTAAATTATCTGCACAATGCGTGAATTTGAAATTGATTGAGGAACGACAAAAGGATTTAATATTTCGTAGGTTGATTGGAACCAAAATAGTGGTTGAATTTGCTCTCTCAAGGGCAATACTTTTTGACTGTTAGAAAAGAACTTTAGAGATGATTGGTGACGTCACCTCTTACATCCTCCCCTGTCCGTACTGGTCCATTGAAAATCTTCTTTAGTTCAGTTTACAGATACATCACAGCAACAGGACCTTCAGCCCACCGTGTCTAGCGATCCCCACACACTAACACACGGGGGACAATTTTACAATTATACCAAAGTCATTTAACCTAACAACCTGGCTGATTCTCTGGATACTTTCAAGAGAGAACTAGATAGGGCTCTTAAAGATAGCGGAATCAGGGGATATGGGGAGAAGGCAGGAACAGGGTACTGATTGTAGCAATGTTACAAAATTTTGAGATTTAAAAAATCAATTCTGCAATTTATCCCATCAGATAAAGCATAAAAAGAAGTTTAATTTGATACCTAATTCACTTTCATATCTTCAGTATTAAAAAAGTTATGGCCATTTCATACTCGGAAATTAGCATCTTGTTCCCCATTGCCTTTCCATTGACTTCACACAAAAGCTGTGATCGAGGACAGTCAAAAGCCCATAACTTTCTTAAAAATTAAGAGAACTGAAATACATTTTGGATGTCTCTGGACTGTCTAGGCCAGTTTAGAAAGATAGCATGATCATATTGAATGGCAAGGGCTGAATATCCTGCACCTAATTTCTATGTTTCTATTGTTTCTATTTTCAGTTATTATAGATTGAAGCATTCTGAAACAAATATGAAACAATCTTACTTGGATGACTAGAAATTAAAGCATATAATTAGTTAGTTACCTAATTGTAGCTAATTATAACATTCAATTACTAGATCTAAACATCTATCCATTTCTTAAGTAAAGATTAACATTTTTAAATAGCCTAGATGTCCAAATAACATTCACACAAGAATTCACAATATAACATGATTTTTAAATCTGATTGTCATGAATTTATAGGCCAAATGGAAGGAAGTTAGTGTTTAATTCCCATAAATTAATGGCCATTTAAATCATCTTGCGAGTGAGTTTTTGTGGAATGTGATCGATTGGAACGTTGCGGTTGCGGTGAATTTAAACCCCAGGAAAAATACTGCCGGTTCGTATGGGGCCCAAATCACCTTTTTGCAACGTAAAATTTGGATTAAGGTGATCCTAAGAAGCACGTTTATATGTAAAATAAACGGCTTACCTTTAGCTGTCCCGTACGTGATGGCATTAGTAGCGGATTTTTTATTGTACTCCAGCGCTGAAATTGTCCCGCGGTTTAAAAAAAATAATGCACAGAACAGCAGTCGGAACAATTCTTCAGCATTAGCTAGCAGCCTGAGAAAATACATCTCGGACAGGCAGAAGAAAACGCCATTTTAACCCCCCCCCCCCAAAAGGCGCCAAAGTCGCGCACACGGCCAGTGGCAGAACTGCAGCGCTGCTGAAGGTAAGTTGTGTAACATACCTACTGATTGGGGAGGATCAGCCAATATCACATGCTGGTGGTGGTGGTGCTGGCTCGAAGGGCCGAATGGCCTACTCCTGCACCTATTACCTATTGTCTATTGTCTGTACGTCAAGGGAGGGTGGGAGGAAACTGGAGCTCCCAGAGAAAACCCACGCAGGTCAGGGGGAGAACGTGCAAACTCCGTAAAGACAGCACCCGTAATCAGGATCGAACCTGGGTCTCTGGCGCTGTGAGGCAGCAGCTCTACCGCTGCGTCCATGAGGAAGGAACAATACTGGGTGAAATCAGTCAAATCAGATAACCATGAGTGTTTACACAGAGCAAAATCACCAGCAATGTGGTTAAGTTAAACGCATTCTGAAATAAACCCTTGAGATTTAATATTGCAGCTTATGTCAGAGACCCTGGAAACAGACATGTTACCGATAAATGATTAAATCACAATCGCCAACGTTTCCATAAGTATATATTATTTACCTGTGAAATGCTGGAGTAACTCAGCGGGTCATGTCTGAACAAGGGTCTCGACCCATTCCTTCTCTCCAGAGATGCTGCCTGACCCGCTGAGTTACTCCAGCATTTTCTGTCTACCTTCGATTTAACCCAGCATCTGCAGTTCTATCCTGCACATTATTCACCTGTGACATGTTTTCTCTTTGTGGAAATCGCAGAAAGTCAGAGCAAATGTTAATTATATTGTTTTTCAAGCATTACGGCTTCTGTTAAAGTCTGGTGGAAATCGGGAGGGTTGATTCAGCAATTCATTCTTACCTTTTGTAAAAGGGGTACAGATGCGAACAGTCTGAAGAAGGGTTCGTCCCGACATGTCTTCCACCAACTAGAGAGCGGTCCTGACCTCCCATCGGCCCCATAGGAGACCTTCAAACTTTGTTTAATTAGACTTTACTGGACTTTATCTAGCACTACACATTATACTATTTATCCTGTGGACAGATTGATTTTAATCATGTATACTCTTTACTCTTACTGCTTAGCACGCCACAAAAGAGCCTTTCATTGTACCTTGTGACCATAAGGGTTCATCTATTTTATGAGCCATCCATTTTATGTCATGTTGTCACTTGCGGGCGGAGCACCAAGGCAAATTCATTGTATGTGAATACTTGGCCAATGAACTTATTCATTCATTCATTCATAATAAATGAAACTAAACAAGATAATCCAACCCTCATTTTCAGCAAAGTTTTAAGTTTTAACTTTGAGGAAAAATTTGTTTGGACTTTTTTAAAAGTAAGAATACATCTATTTTACTCATATTTTTGCCATATTATTTTTGAATAATGTGAGACTCTTCTTCTGGAACCCGCACGTCCCGACCCGAAACGTCACCCCCATCCTTTTCCTCCAGAGATGCTGCCTGACCTCCTGAGTTAAGCCACTGTCCCACTTTCCTGAGTTACTCACGAACTCTCCTGAGTTTTCCCCTTGATTCGAACTCGGGGAATGTCGGTAGCGAGTCCGTAGGAGGCCGTAGATGTTTCGTAGCGGCTCGTAATGCCAGCCGTAGGAACTCGGGGCATCAGGTAAGTCGGGACGTTTTTTCAACATGTTGAAAAATGTCCACGAGTTTAAAAAAATAGCCCCAAGTACCTACGAACGGCTATTACCGTAATTCTCCGAGTTCGAATCAAGGGGGAAACTCGGGAGAATTTGTGAGTAACTCGGGAAAGTGTGACAGGGCCTTTACTCCAGCAATTTGTGGCTAATTCCGCCATAAACCAGAATCTACTGTTCCTTGTTTCTGTATCAGTAATATCATCATCATCTGGTAGTATTTGGGTTGAGATTTCCTTTCAATTCCTGGAGAATCGGGGTGATTTAATAAGTGTAGTTCGGTTTAGTTAATTGTCACGTGTACCGAGGTATAGAGAAAAGCTTTTGTTGCGTGCTAACCAGCCAGCAGAAAGACTATACATGATTACAATCGGGCCATGTTCAGTGCATAGACACATAGTAAGGGAATAACGTTTAGTGCAAGGTAGAGCCAGCAAAGTCCGATCAAGGATAGTCCGAGGGTCACCAATGAGGTAGATAGTAGTTCTACACTGATCTCTGATTGTCTGAGGTAGACAAAAATGCTGGAGACACTCAGCGGGTGAGGCAGCATCTATGGAGAGAAGGAATAGGCGACATTTAAGGTCGAGACCCTTCTTCAGTCTGAGACAATTTAGCTGAGAAATAAAGCTGAGGACTGATCATATTAGTTGCAGCTCTGTACACCCATAAAGTGATTCACCGACCCAACTGAATGTACCTTTCTGCTGTGACAAACGTACGCCCCCTGGCTGCATAACATTTCTGACTGTGATATTGTTTGCTTCTCTAGAGCCCGAACCTTGGCATTAAAGCTATCTTGCTTCGGCAACCAGAGTTTTATTCCACTTATGGCATTGAGATGATGACGAACACGGAGGTGAGACCTTGTGTGATGGTACTTTATGACCTTTTTAGCCGCCTGATAGTAGAGCTGCTGTCTATGGCTTTCCTCCAGTTTCCCCATGTTCCAAAGACGTGCGGATTTGCGGTCTTTGAACTGAAGCTGCTGCTTGGCCTTTTGAGAGATTACAGCGTTTCTACTTTTGCTGGCTTGGATATTATGAGATAACCCCCGGCCCCAGCAATGGGCTGGAACCCCCTTCATTTTGCCCATTGCCACAACTATAGGACCGTAAGACCACGTCAAAGGAGTAGAATTATGCCACTCGAGTCCACCCTGCCACTCAACCATGGCTGATCTATTTTTCCCTCTTAACCCAAATATATTCACTGGAATTTGGAAGGATGAGAGGGGATCTTATAGAAATATATAAAATACTTAAGGGATTGGACAGGCTAGATGCAGGAAAAATGTTCTCGATGTTGAAGGAGTCCACAACTAGGGGGACTCACTAGAAGTCACAGTTTAAGAATGAGGGGGTCGGCCATTTAGGACTGAGATGAGGAAAATCTTTTTCACCCAGAGAGTTGTGAATTTGTGCAATTCGTTGCCAAAGAAGGCAGTGGAGGCCAATTCACTGGATATATTCAAGAGAGAGTTAGATATAGCTCTTAGGGCTAACAGAATCAAGAGAAACATAGAAACATAGAAAATAGGTGCAGGAGGAGGCCATTCGGCCCTTCGAGCCTGCACCGCCATTCAATATGATCATGGCTGATCATCCAACTCAGTATCCTGTACCTGCCTTCTCTCCATGCCCCCTGATCCCTTTAGCCACAAGGGCCACAACTCCCCCTTAAATATAGCCAATGAACTGACCTCAACTGCCTTCTGTGGCAGAGAATTCCAGAAATCCATGAAATGGGGAGAAAGCAGGAATGGGGTACTGATTTTGGATGGTCAGCCATGATTATATTGAATGGCGGTGCTGACTCGAAGGGCCGAATGGCCCACTCCTGCACCTATTTTCTATGTTTCTATAGTTCTGTATGCGGGATTCTAGGTTAATTGTCGTAAAATTGCCCCTAGTGTGTAGGGAGTGGATGCGAGAGTAGGGTAACATAGTACTAGTGTGAACGGGTGGTGGATGGCCGGCATGGACTTGGTGGACCGAAGGGCCTGTTTCCATGCTGTATCTTTTAGCCGACTGAACTGAGTGCAATGAAGTGCGGTATTGTGCAGCACTTGCGATACAGCATTATCCAAAAAGCATCAAATAGGCATCAGCAATGTGCATTGGCTATTTTGCTCAGGTGCCCCCACAGTGCTGCCCAATGTTGACCAAGTTCGTTCGCTCGTGTGTCAGACGATGTCGCTCATGGTTGGCTTCTGTCATCGTCCAACCTGTTGACAGAATTGTCACCCGACGATGGATTTCCAGTTTCCTGACAAAACGTCTTCAGCGTGTGTGTGAACGGAAAGAGCTCCAATTGGCACCCAGTGTTGAGTGGTACACCTCAGGACACAGTACTTGGCCCACATCTGTTTTTGCTTTACATAAATGACATCCATGAAAAAGTCGCAAGCACGACCAGACTATTCGCTGATGATTGTTTGCTGTACAGTCCAATTAAGTCAGCTGATGATGAAGATGCTCTCCAAAAGGATCTCGATACAATGGTCGCGTGGTCACAACAATGGGGCATGCAGTTAAACCCGTCCAAATGTGAAACCATGCGTGTCACCAGAAAGAGGAATCCAGGCGAAACATCTTACAATATACTTGGTGCCACCCTTGAAGAATCCAAACAAATCAAGTATCTTGGCATCAAATTGCAGAACGATCTGCGTGGAATGGTCAGACTCATCATGCAACGGTGAAAGCAACAGGTGTCCTAAATTTTCTGAGACGCAACTTTCATCATTGTTCAACTTCTGTCAAGGAGAAGCTATACTTCACCCTCGTTAGACCTCATCTGGACCTCGCAGTTGCAGCATGGGACCCATACACAAATAAAAACATTTCTTCCATCGAACGTGTCCAAAGACAGGCAGCTCGATTTGTTACTAACACCTATGAGAGAGAGAAGCGAGTGTTACTAAACTTCTGA
This sequence comes from Okamejei kenojei, assembly GCA_035221665.1. Lineage (NCBI taxonomy): Eukaryota > Metazoa > Chordata > Chondrichthyes > Rajiformes > Rajidae > Okamejei > Okamejei kenojei. Next base: position 6,392,382 of record CM069156.1, read on the forward strand.
ATTCACTGGGGTGGAACCCTCGGCTAGGCAGACGTGAAGCTCACCGTTTGACCTGTTTTTACAGAATGTTAAATGGGCAGCTCGACATAGATTACAAGACCCACACCAAACCCAAACCAATTAGGAGCAGACGAGGGCATTCGATCCAATTTGTGATTCCAGCTGCCAGTGTTACCATTCGTTCTTCCCACGTATTAAATGCCTCCACCCTTATAGTTACCCAACAAGCAGATTCTCTTTCTTCCCAAAACCCGTTCTGTCTTTAAATTCCATTTGGAATATTTTGGAGGACCAAGAACCAAGACACGTCACAGAGTCCAACGCGTCATTGCTTCCCGGGATCTTGGAATGGTTGATGTTATAGGGAATGCATACTTGTAAGCACATAAGTCATAGGAGCAGAATTAGGCCATTCGGCCCATCAAGCCTACTCCGCCATTCAATCATGGCTGCTCTATCTTCCCCTTTCAGCCCCATTCTCCAGACTTCTCCCCATAACCCCTGCCACCCTTACTAATCAAGAATCTGCAGTATCTATCTCTGCCTTTAAAATATCCATAGACTTGGCCTCCACAGCCTTCTGTGGCAATGAATTCCACAGATTCGCCACCTTCCGACAAAATAAATTCCTCCTCATCTCCTTTATAAAGGAACATTTTGAGGCTATGATCTCCAGTCCTAGACTCTCCCACTAGTGGAAACATCCTCTCCACATCCACTCTATCCAGGCCTTTCAGTATTCGGTGAGTTTCAATGAAGTGTCCCCTCATCCTTCTAAACTCCTACGAGTCCAGGCCCAGTGCCGTCAAACGCTCATCATGTGTTAACCCACTCATTCCTGGGATCGTTCTGGTAAACCTCCTCTGGGCCCTGTCCAGCGCCAGCACATCCTTCCTCTGATATGGTGCCTGAAACTGTTCACATTAATACTCGTGCAATGTAATCTTTCACCAATAATTTTCTGAATTCAGAATTTCACTCAGACATTAATCACCATTATTTATTCTATTGTTTGGCCCATTTCCCAATCTATTTAGACTGTAGATTTTTTTTTAAAAACAGCGTGGAAACAGGCCCTTCGGCCCACTGAGACCGTGCCGACCAGCGATCGCCCCAGCGTACACTAGCACTATCCGACACGCTGCGGGCAGTTTACAGGAGCTAATTCATCTGCAAACCCGTACGTCTTTGGAGTGCGGGAGGAAACCGAAACGCCCAGAACGTGCAAACTCTGCACGAACAGCACCCGTAGTCGGGATCAAACCCGGGTCTCTGGCGCTGTGAGGCAGCGACTCTACCGCTGCGCCACCGTGCTGCGCGTGATGTCATCATATTTGATATAATTATTTCCAAATAGTCAATGGGCATAGTCCAATTGGCATATCCCACCACTGAAAAGAATGCTTAAGTAAATGTGGCCAGCAATAAGATATGAAGCTGCAAATAGGGTGGTGGGTGCAGGTCCCTTGATTACACCAGCCTCTAGAGCTCTATCTAACTCTCTCTTAAATCCATCCAGTGATTTGGCCTCCACTGCCCTCTGTGGCAGGGAATTCCACAAATTCACAACTCTCTGGGTGAAAAGGTTTTTTCTCACCTCAGTCTTAAATGACCTCCCCTTTAGTCTAAGACTGTGGCCCCTGGTTCTGGACTCGCCCAACATTGGGAACATTTTTTCCTGCATCTCGCTTGTCCAGTCCTTTTATAATTTTATATGCTTCTATAAGATCCCACCCTCATCCTTCTAAACTTGATGATATTAAAGAAATGTATTTACTGTCAGGTTTAGATTTAAACGCTTTGTGTCTCTTATGTGTAGGTGGTATCAGTAAACCCAAGTAAGAAGAGGGTTGGCTTCTTAGATGGAACGTCTCAGCAATATAACGATTTACTTCTGGCTCCGGGCTGCGTGTAAGTAACTGACGTCCTCACATTCGTTCAAGAAGGAACTGCAGATGCTGGAAAATCGAAGGTGGACAAAATTGCTGGAGAAACTCAGCGGGTGCGGTTGCCGCACCCGCTGAGTTTCTCCAGCAATTTTGTCTACCTTCGATTTACCTCTGACGTCCTCACATTGGTCTCTGCTGGCATCATTTTATTCCCGTTTTGCTTACAACTTTAAATATATGTCTCTCTATCTATGCCTGTTTGCGTGCATATCAAATTAGATTGGTATCGTTCCGTTTGGACCATCGGGTCTGCTCTGCCGTGTTTGATCAATCATGGCTGATCTATCTTTCCCTCTCAACCCCATCCTCCTGCCTTCTCGCCGTTAACCTCTGGCAACCCTCGCCCATCAAGAATCTATCAATCTCTGCTTTCAAAATACATTGACGTGGCCTCCACACCCATCTGGGGCAATGAATCCCACAGATTCACCACCCTCTTTGCTGAAGAAATTCCTCCTCATCGCCATGCGGGAGGTATGTCCTCTTATTCTGAGGCTGTGTCCTCTGGTTGTAGACTCTCCCGTTACTGGAAACATCTTTTCCACGTCCATTCTGTCCAGGCCTTTTGTTATCCTGCAGGGTTTCAATGAGATGCCTCTTTTTAGTAGGAACAAGTTACAATTTCATAATTTTAAAATCTGAAATAATGCCATTCTTTCAACAATTATTTTAATCCTGCGATAAATTAATGTGATTGCATGATTAACACAGCACGGAAACAGGCCCTTCAGACAGAACTTGTCCATGACGACCAAGCTGCTCCCATTTACCTGCGTTTGGCGCATATCAATAGACAATAGGTGCAGGAGTAGGCCATTCGGCCCTTCAAGTCAGCACCACCATTCAATGCGATCATAGCTGATCATCCCCAATCAGTACCCCCCGTTCCTGCCTTCCCCCCCATATCCCCTGACTCTGCTATCTTTAAGAGCCCTGTCTAGCTCTCTCTTGAAAGTATCCAGAGAACCAGCCTCCACCGCCCTCTGAGGCAGAGAATTCCACAGACTCACTACTCTCTGTGAGAAAAAGTGTTTCCTCGTCTCCGTTCTAAATGGCTTACTCCTTATTCTTAAACTGTGGCCCCTGGTTCTGGACTCCCCCAACATCGGGAACATATCCCTCTAAACATTTCCTATCCATGTACCGGTCCAGGTGTCTTTGAAATCCAGTCACTGGAATATTTTTCTGTTAGTGACACTGTCAGAGAGAAGTGTGGGCTTGTGGTGTAGAGGTTGGTGTGCTAATTGGAATTTCCAAAGCTAGAGTTCATGACTATTAACGTTTTGATATTATTGGTTCCGTCTGCTTATTATTTGGAGTTTCCTCGTCACTTTACTCTGCGGGTTGAGGGGAGTGGAAGAGTTTAGAAACTCACACAGAGGATTTTGAAGACAAAGTTACACTTTTTTAAATCAAGGTATAACTTTCCAGAGAAAGGCACAAGGAGTTGGAGTAAAGGTGGAGGGGCAGCACGGCGGCGGAGCTGCTGCCTCACAGCGCCAGAGACCCGGGATCGATCCCGACTACGGGTGCTGCCTGTACGGAGACCGTGACCTGCGTGGGTTTTCTCTGGGATCTCCTGTTTCCTCCCACACTCAAAAGACGTACAGGTTTGTAGGTTAATTGGCTTGGTATAATTGTAAAATTGTCCCAAGCATGTGTAGGGTCGTGCTATCCCGGGGGGATCACTGGTCGGTGCGGACTCAGTGGGCCGAAGGGCCTGTTTCCATGCTGTATCTCTAAATTGAAACCAACCTAATTTCAGCGGGTCAGGCAGCACCTCTATAGGTGATGTTTCGGGTCGGGACCGAAGGCCCATGTAGGTGAAGGTTTATGGATGCATACAACTTGTTATGTGTTGGAAACATAGAAAATAGGTGCAGGAGGAGGCCATTCGGCCCTTCAAGCCAGCACCACCATTCATTGTGATCATGGCTGATCGTCCCCAATCAATAGCCCGTGTCAAGAGAACAGGTTAGAGTAGGTGCGGTTGGGTTTTGATAGGCAGCAGGTTTAGAGGGTAGAACAAGGTTGGTGGCGGGGAACATTTAGGAATATAAAGTGGACATAATAACAAGATCAAAATCATGGATGGTTTTATGTTCTAAATTTAGTTACAGTTTCCTGCAATGTTCCTCTGTCCCCGGCTTCCCTTGATGCAGAATGCTATGTTTGTGAATGAACGGTAACTGAGTCTCCACAGCACATGGGCACTGGCTTCAGTTATACGTCCTGCACTGGTGACGTTATATTTAGCAAGGCATCCTGCACAGTGACTTCGATGCACAATTTATAAGCCGTTTTAGTAAGTCTCAATGGGTTTAGTTTGGTTTCCTTCAGAGATACGGTCCGGAAACGGGCCATTCAGCCCATCGAGCCAACCAGCGATCCCCGTACACTATAGGTAGCAATGTTACAAAAGTTTGAGAAATTTAAAAATCAAGGCTGCAATTTATCTCATCAGATAAAGCATAAAAAGAAGTTTAATTTGATACCTAATTCACTTTCATATCTTCAGTACTAAAAAAGTTATGGCCATTTTCATACTCGGAAATTAGCACCTCGTTCCCTATTGCTTTTCCATTGACTTAACACAAAAGCTGTGATCGAGGACAGTCAAAAGCCCATAACTTTCTTAAACATTAATAGAATTGAAATAAATTTTCAGTTATTATAGATTGAAGCATTCTGAAACAAATATGAAAGAATCTTGCTTGGATGACCTGAAATTAAAGCATATAATTAGTTAGTTACCCAATTGTAGCTAATTACAAAATTCAACTACTAGATCAAACATCTATCTATTTCTTAAGAAATAAATAACATTTTTAAATAGCCTAAGTGTTCAAATAACATTCACACAAGAATTCACAATAGAACATGATTTTTAAATCTCATTGTCATGCATTTATAGGCCAAATAGAAGGAATTTAATGTTTAATTCCCGTAAATTAATGGCCATTTAAATCATCTTGCGAGTGGGATTTTGTGGAACGAGATGAATTGGAACGTTGCGGTGAATTTAAACCCGATATCGGCAGGAAAAATACTGCCGGTTCGTGTGGGGAATAAATCACCGTTTCGCAATGTAAAATGTGGATTAAAGGCATCTTAAAAAGCACTTTTATACATAAAATAAACATTTTTCCTTTACCTGTCCCGTACGTGAAATCCGTCCCCGTTGTCGGCGTTGGCGGCTTTAGAAACTGATTTTTAAATTACTCCAGCGCTGAACTTTCGGGCGATTAAAAAAAAAAAAATTCACAGAACGGCAGTCGGAACAATTCTTCAAGCAAAAGCTTGCACTCCGAGTAAAAAAAATATAGGATAGCTAGGAGAAACACCACATTTTAACCCCCCCCCCCGCCCCCCCGCCCCCCAAAGGCGCCAAAGTCGCGCACACGGCCAGTGACAGAACTACAGCGCCGCTGAAGGTAAGTTTTGTAACATACCTACACTAGCACTATCCTACGTGCTAGGGGACCATTTAACATTCTTACCAAAGCCAATTAACCATCAAATGTGCACATCTTTGGAGTGTGGGGGGGGGAATCAGAGCTCCGAGAGAAAATCCACGGGGGGAGCGCACAAACTCCGCACAGACAGCACCTGTAGTGAGGATTGAACTGGGGTCCCTGGCCACTGCAAGGCAGCAGCTCTACCACAGTGCCACCGTGCCGCTCCAAAGGGCTGTTCCTTCTATGCAGGGAACCACCTTATGTGTTGAAATCATCACATTTATAATGGTATAATAACCAAAAGCTTGCATTTATCCAAGCATTTGTGTAGGTTAGAAGCAATTCCAGAAGACTTTGTAGAGAGCATGTTTAAACACATGTATAGGAAGGGAGTCATTAAGCTTAGGACTTAAGGGCCTGAGCTGGAGCAAGATTGGGCAGGCTAGGATTTCATTCCTTAGAGTGCAAGTAGCTGAGGGGTAAGCTTATAGAAGTGCATAGCATTATGAGGGGAATAAATAGTGCAAATGCAGTCTTTTCCCCAGGGTAGAGGAATCAGAAGATATAGGTTTAAGTTGAGAGGGGAAAGATTTAATAGAAATCTCCCTCCATCCCGCCCACTTCCCTGTTCTCCGACCAGCCTGACTGTCCCGCTGATTTCATTTTATCTCTATTTGCTTTGACGTCATCTTCTCCGAGCTAACGACGAACTATTCTACATTTTCCTTGAACTTTACCTCTTTTTGATGTCTCATTTTCACACCTCACACTTCCTTATCTCTGCGTCCCTCACTCCCCCAAATCTCAGTCTGAAGAAGGGTCTCAACCCGAAAAGTCACACATTCCTTCTCTCTGGAGACGTTGCCTGTCCCACTGAGTTATGCCAGCATTTTGTATCTACCTGGGGGACAATGTTTTTTGCGCAGAGAGCGATGGCTATCTAGATCGAGCTACCAGACGAGGTAGTTAAGGAAGGAACTATAACAGCATTTAGACAATAGACAATAGGTGCAGGAGTAGGCCATTTGGCCCTTCGAGCCAGCACCGCCATTCAATTTGATCATGGCTGATCATCCCCAATCATTCCTGCCTTCTCCCCATATCCCCTGACTCCGCTATTTTTAAGAGCCCTATCTAGCTCTCTCTTGAAAGTATCCAGAGAACCGGCCTCCGCCGCCCTCTGAGGCAGAGAATTCCACAGACTCACAACTCTCTGTGTGAAAAGGTGTTTCCTCATCTCCGTTCTAAATGGCTTACCCCTTATTCTTAAACTGTGGCCCCTGGTTCTGGACTCCCCCAACCAAAGACACTTGGACAGGTACATGGATAGAAAAGATTATGAGAGACATGGGCCAAATGCAGGCAGGTGGGACTAGCTAAGATGGGACATCATGGTTGGCATGAACATGTTGGGCTGAATGGCCTGTTTCTGTGCTTTTATGACTGTGCTTCTATCAAGTCCAAATGTTTTTTTTATACATGCTACTGTCTTCTTGACAATGCAGTGGTTTATGAAGTTAACTCCTGAGATTTCTTTGGGAATCGATGTTACTGGTACGCTTATAATATTTCAAAATGTCTAGTTTTTGATGTCAAAAAAAGCAGATCAGTCATTTGAGCCCAGTGTTATTCTGTGTCTATAATGTTCTGTTTTTAAATACAGACCTCGTAAACTTATTTGTCCGGGATCAGATCTAAAAAATATATTTTCCCTGAGTACCCCCGAGGAAGCAAGAAAAGTTGATAAAATCTCAAAGGGGAAAGCCATTGTCATCGTGGGCGCCTCATTCATTGGTAATTCCTTTAAAGTTCTTTTGGAGAAGTGCACAAGTTTTATGGGGTTGCATTGTTTGATGAAACGAGTCTTGCAAGTTGAATGTCATGATCCATTGTAAGTAATGCACGCCTTCTCCCCTCTCCCATCGGGCAAAAAGTTACAGGGGTGTGAAAACGCACGCACACCTCCAGATTCAGGGACAGTTTCCTCCCAGCTGTTACCCAGCAACTGAATCATCCTACCACAACTAGAGAGCAGTGCTGAACTACCTTATTGGTGACCCTCGGACTATCCTTGATCGGACTTTGCTGGCTTTACCTTGCACTAAACGTTATTCCCTTATCATGCATCTGTACATTGTGAGTGGCTGGATTGCGATCATGTATTGTCTTTCCGCTAGCTGGTTAGCACGCAACAAAAGCTTTTCACTGTACCTCGGTACACGTGACAATAGACTGAACCTGCTCTAGACGTTCTATTGTCTGTAATATGTTTAGTGTTAAGTTTATGATTGTCATGTGTGCTGAGGTACAGTGGAAAGCTTTGTTTTGCACGCTATCCAAACAGATCAGCTAATACAATCAGTTCAACTGAAGTGCAATAGGTGGAGCAAAGGGGAAGATACAGAGTGCAGAATATAGTTCTCAGCATTGTAGCGCACCAGTTCCAGAGACAAAGTCCACAATGGAGTAGGAGTGAATCGGACAGTACCCCGGCTTATGGAAGGATTGTTCAGGAGCTTGATAACAGAGGGGGGACGAAGCTGTTCCTGAGTCCGCTGGTATGCGCTTTCAAACCACTGAACCTGCGGCCGCACGGAGACAGGGAGAGGGAAGAATATCCAGGTTGGGGTGATGCAGATGATTACGTTGGCTGCTTTTCCCGAAGCAGCGTGAAGTGTAGATGGAGTCAATGGTGGGGAGTCTGGTCAGGTGTGATGGGCTAGTCTCCATCCAGAACTCCCTGCAAAAACGATAATGGACACCAACAAAGTTACAGAGTTCTTAGATCATTGTAACCTTCCTAAATTAGAGTTGCAGGACCAAGAGGAATTGGGAGCACAAATCTCAAATAAGGAAATAGAAGAAACAATAATCTCATTAAAAAATGGGAGGAAGGGTAGGCGGGGGGTAAATATGTCATAAAAATGAATTTTATAAAAGTTTTTATGACATATTTACCCCCCGCCTACAGAAAATGTATGCTTATGCTTTCAAAGCACAAATACTACCTGAAACACTAGCTGAATCCACGATCACACTAATACCTAAGAAAGATAAAGATGTGGAAGAACCTGGATCATACAGAGCTATTGCATTGCTAAATACAGATCAAAAAATATTAGCGAAAATACTAGCTAAAAGACTAAGTAAATATGCTAGTAAATTAATACATCCGGATCAAACGGGGTTTATCCCTAAGAGACAATCATTTAATAATTTGAGACGTCTGTTCAATATAATGCATTCACACCAAACTGAAGATCAAAAACTATCAATCATATCATTGGATGCAGAGAAAGCATTCCATCAGGTCGAATGGGATTATATGCTCAGGGTATTGCAAGAATTTCAACTGGGAGATAATTTTATTCTATGGATTAAATTACTATATAATAAGCCAACGGGCAGAATATTAACGAACAATAATTTACCTACGAAAATTCATTTGTTAAGGAGAAACAGACAAGGATGTTCATTATCACCGTTGTTATTTGCCCTCATAATTGAACCCCTAGCGGAAAGAATCAGAACTCATCCGAATATCCATGGATATAAAACAAAATATTCCAATAATAAAATATCACTATACGCTGATGACGTACTGCAGCGGGTCATCAAGACTGCTCAGTGAATCATCGGCTCCCCACTTCCACGCTTGGAGGAGATTCTACTCAAGCCGTCTCCTCCATCGGGCCAAAAAGATCCAGGATGACCCCACCCACCCAGGGCACTCTCTATTCTCATCCTCCCCTCTGCAACTCAGAGTCATGAGAGCACGTACCAACAGACTGAAGAACATTTCTTCCCCATGGCTGTGAAGAGTCTGCTACAGTAAACTATGACACCCCCCCCCCCCCCCCCCACACACACACACACACACACACATACATACACACACACACACTACCACCTTCCAGCCAACGGACAATAACTTCTGCACTTAAATCTTTTTCATTCATTTACCAAACTGTACTTGCACTTTACTGTTTTTATTGTACTTTTTATGTATTTATTTATTTTTATCTCTTTTTACGATTTATGCTTGGTGCTGCTCATGCAGAAGGAGATGCTGCCAAACGAAATTTCGTTGTATATTGTACAATGACAATAAAGGATTCTATTCTATTCTAATTCTATTCTACTATTGTACATCACAAAACCTCATATTACTATACCAAATATTTTAAAATTAATAGAGGACTTGGGATCATTTTCAGGATATAGAATAAATTGGAATAAAAGTGAAATCATGTCAATAAAACCGAAAGACTCTATGCATCTTTTACAGTTTCCTTTCAAAATAGCTATGGAAAAATGTAACTACTTGGGCATCGAAATTACTTGAAGATATCAAGATATGTTTGACGAAAATTATAACCCTCTACTTAAGAAACTACGCGACTTGATAACATTTTGGAAAACGCTTCCGATGTCCTTAATAGGCTGAATAAATGCCATAAAAATGATTTTTCTACCTCAAATTTTATACCTGTTCCAATCTATCCCAATATATTTACCCAAAAAGTTTAAAAAAAAAACTGGACTCAGATATCACAAATTTTATTTGGGATTATAAATCCCACAGAATACAAAGAGCTCATCTGAATATACCCAAAGTAGTAGGGGGATTAGCACTCCCCAACTTTATGTATTACTACTGGTCTGTAAATATCAGAAACATGATCCAATTGCTGGATAAATCTCCCCAACAATCGGATTGGACGATTATGGAGAGAGAGGATTGGTCTCCTTATAATATTGGAGCAATTGTTCTCTCGCCAATATCGATGAATAATATAAATTACAACAATAATCTAATTATTATACAGTACAATCAGAATTTGGAAACAAATAAAACACAATCTAAAATTAAGAAATTTATCTCTCTTATCTCCTATCGGTAAAAACCCCTCATTTAAACCTTCAACTATAGATAAAGCATTTATACAATGGGAAAGAGCTGGAATTAAAATCTTCGGAGATGTGTATGAATCGGCAAAACTATTATCATTTAAACAAACACAACTAAAATACAATTTGGGAAACAACCAGTATTTTAAATATTTCCAAATCTGTGACTATATGAAAAAATACGCACAAGATTATCACAATATGTCTCCAGATTTACTGGAAGAGGTAATGAATACAAAGGCAGAATCAGCAAACCTAATATCATATATATATAATATTATTCTAAATGCAGAAATACCAACAACAGATGGTATCAGGAGAGACTGGGAAAAATAATTAAGTATAAAAATTCCCAAAGAAAGGTGGGAAGAATATTTATTAAACGTGCATAAATGTTCTATTAATGTAAGACACACCTTAATACAATTTAAAATCCTACACAGTTTATACTATTCATAAACTAAAATAAGTAAACTTTATGTTTACTTATTTTAAAATGTTTCCCAACGTCTCACCTATATGTAATAAATGTCAATGTCAAGAAACTAATATAGCACACTCATTTGTCTTTTGTACAAAAATTCAAACATTTTGGACTGAAATTTTTGAAATTTTCACAAAATTATTTAAAATAAAACTGACCCCAGAAGCAGACTGGATAATCTTCGGGATATCGGAAGATTGCTCCGAATTAAATGTGTTTCAAAAGACTCTACTTGAATATGGCTTAATAACTGGAAGAAAGCTAATCTTAAAATTCTGGAAAAATTCTCCGGTACCAACAGTCAATATGTGGATCTCAACTATGTTCGAAACACTACACTTGGAAGATATGAGACTCTGACTAGCAGGAACATCAGACTGTTTTTATAAGATGTGGTCTGCATTTATAAATCTATTGCAAGGATAAGGTGCAAGAATACCTCAAAAAAGTACCGGTGTCGGGTCTTGGTAAAGGGGGAAGAAAAACTGTCGAGTTGGTAGATTCCTTTTGCGAGATGTTTATAATAAAGCAACTGATTTTTCTTTTCTCTTTCTCTATTTTTCCCTTTTTCTTTTTTCTTTTTTTCCTCTCCAGGGTCTATCTTTTAATTCCCGTTTCTAACTCTTCAAGGGTTTCCTTTCCCTCTGTCACGCTTTTGCACTTTCACACTTTCACACTTTCACATCTCCTTTTCACTTTTCTACTTTCTATGCTGCTATTTTTCTCTCTATTCTCTCTTTTCTAATGCCTTAAAATAAAAAATAAAAATTAAGGGGTACAATGACTGTAATACAATACAAGGGATGTACACTGATGTAACTGACAGTACCGCTAATAAATAAAGATATTTAAAAAAAATTTTTAAAAAATTAAAAAAAAAGAACTCCCTGCAAAATGATAGTGCTGCAAGTGATGTTACCACCATTAAGGACAAGGATAAGGGACAAAGGACCTTTATTGTCACATACACCAATTGGTGTAGTGAAATTTGACTTGCCATGCAGTACACAGATAAAGATAAGATACAACATTAAAGAATGAACAATAAACATAAAAACATCCCCCCACAATGGTTCCCACTGTGAGGGAAGGCACAAAGTCCAGTCCCCATCCCCTTGTCCCCCCATAGTCGGGCCTATTGAGGCCTCCGCAGTCGCCGCTACGGGGCCCGATGTTTCAGGCCGTTCTCGCCGGGTGATGGTGCTCCGGCGTCGGGAGAATCCTCTCAGCGGCTTCCGAAGGCTATCACGAGCTGGATGGAGTTCCGATGGCGCGGCGACCCAGGCAAGGCATCGCCCGCTCCGCTCCGTGATAGCGCTCCAGCGCTGTGCCGCCGCAGAAGCCGTGGTTCTGGGCGGTCCCCTCAGGAAACGCCGCTCCAGGCCTGCTGGTAGGCCGTGAGGACGGGTCGAAGTTGCAGCCCGGAGAAAAGCTGCCTCTCCGACCAGGTAGGGACCAGGAAATTCAGTTTTCCCCTCCCCCCCCCCCCCCCCCCCCACCCCCCCCCCACCCCCACCCCCCACATAAAAAATAATAGACTCCAAACAAAACACTTTTTACACACTAAAAATAAAATAAATAAGTTCAAAGACAGACAGCTGCAGGCTAGGCAGCCATACCAAACTGGACGGTGCCCCCCAGGCCGCTCATGGCCTTACCGGATACTGGTAAGGCCCTTGACCCTTCTGGGATTGAGTCCAGAATCATCATTGCAGTGCGCAGACATTTCCAAAAGTTTCACTCCTGTTAAAATTCCTGCGTGAACATTGCGGAGCACCTCAACGGTTTGAGGACATCCTAATGTGAGGCTGAGAGACTCAGGAAGAAAACTGCCGAGCTTCGAGGTATGGCAGCTCGAAGCTGGGCTCTCACTGCTTGCATCAACTCGAGGAAGGATGAAGCTGTCCGAATTGATGGAGTGAGCTATATTATCCACACAATATTAGACTGCCTTTTATAAAGGGCAGTTTTATAAAGGGCTATTAGAAAGCCTTTTTCAAGAGAGATTTAGATTTAGCTCTTGGGATGAAAGGGATATGGGGAAAAAGCAAGAACGAGGTACTGATTTTGGATGATCAGCCATGATCATATTGAATGGCGGTGCTGGTTCGAAGGGCCGAATGGCCTACTCCTGCACCTATTTTCAATGTTCTATGTTTCTATCTCCTCACAATATTAGACTCTCTTTGATATCCACACAATATTCTGCTGCCTTTTATATACTCACAATATTAAATATCCTCTCTTCAATATCCTCACACTAATACCCTGCCTTTTAAATCCACACAATATTATACAGTACCTCTCTGTTTATGTCAAAAGAATATTGTTTAGTTTAGTTTAGTTTAGAGATACAGCACAGAAACAGGCCCTTTGGCCCACCGGCCTTCTCCTCATAATCTCCGACACCTCTACTAATCAAGAATCTATCTATCTCTGCCGAGCGGGGCTGCACGGTGGCGCAGTGGTAGAGTTGCTGCCTTACAGGGCCAGGGATCCGGGTTCGATCCTGACCACGGGTGCTGTCTGTACGGAGTTTGTACCTTCTCACCGTGACCTGCGTGAGTTTTCTCCGGGAGCTTCAGTTTGGAGTTCTGATGCCTCCTACACACCTGTACATCTCCTCTGCTCTAAATGTTTCTTAAATGCTGTGTGGGTTAGTGGGCCTTGCAGTGGTGTCGCTGAGCGTACAGATGACTAAACAACGCGAGCAGAAAGGATGACTTGTTGTGCCTGCCGCCCGCAGGCAACTATTTACAAACTTCAGTCTTCCTTTCCATCCACTACTTGTTTTTTAGCTCCATATATCTTGCCTTTGTTTAGCGCCTTGTATGTCTGATTAGGACCAGCTCATCCTCGGCTTGTCACCTGTGAGGACTGGTGAACACGGAGCATTCTCAATATGCCACGTTTAGCTTTTAGCCATATCCTTGAAGACGTGGGTGGCTCAGCGACCCAGCTGGTAGAGTCGCTGCCTCACGGCGCCAAAGACCTGGGTTCGATCCTGACCCCGGGTGCTGTCCGTGTGGAGTTTGCACGTTCTCCCTGTGACCACGTGGGTTTCCTCCGGGTGCTCCCGTTTCCTCCCACATCCTAAAGACTTGCGGGTTTTTAAGGTTAATTGGCCCCTGTGTAAATTTCCCCTGGTGTGTACGATGCGATGCGATGCGATAGAACTTTATTTATCCCAGAAGCGAAATTGATCTGCTGTGGGGTAACATAGAATTAGTGTGAGCAGGTGATCATTGGTTGGCATGGACTCGGTGGGCCAAAGGGCCTGTTTCCATGTTGCATCTTTCAATTAATCAAATAATGTTAGTTCAGCAGTGCTAAAGCACTCAACCTTTATGCTTTTAATAAGTGTGTACTTCGGTATATAATAAGATGCTCCGGCCACAAACAAACCTTATGTTGATGTTGACCATGAATGGTCATTTTATGCTTCGGACCGCAATAGGATTTGTCCACTAGTAAAGTAGCAAACTTCAAGGGAAGTTTTCAAGTTAGATATAGCTCTTATGGCTAAGGGAATCAAGGGATATGGGGAAAAAGCCGGAATGGGGTACTGATTGTGGATGATCAGCCATGATCATATTGAATGGCGGTGCTGGCTTGAAGGGCCGAATGGCCTCCTCCTGCACCTACTTTCTATGTTCCTATGGATTTGGTGGGCTGAAGGGCCTGTTTCCTTGCAGTATTTTGCAATCAATTCAATCAATCATGCGTGCAAAGCTTCAGCTCTCAGACCTGGACACAAATGTGCTTCTCATGAGACGTTGCTAGCACACGCATGTTTTTGTACGAGGAAGTAACGTCAATATTTCTTTTTTTTTTGTTTCATTTTTATTAGAAGCATTGCATATTATCTAAGGTACAACAGCACTTCAAATACAAATCAGACTTATCACAAACGTTGTACAGATATTACTGGATAATTTATATATACTACTGTTTTTGATTTTGTTTGGGAAGGTAAGGGAGTGAAAAAAAAAGTAAAAGTATAAATCAATAATCGTTGTGATTGAATAATAATGATTATATAATAAAAAAATAAAAAGTAAAAAAGATATAATCAAGACGTTGTGATTAAATAATAATGATTATATAATAAAAAGATAAAAAGTAAAAAAGAAAAGATAAACAGGAACAATTAAAAAAAATAAAAACAATTATTATATAATTAAAAATTAAACATCAATATTTAAAGTAACGTCAATATTTCACTTGAGTTTTTTCGCTTGATCTTCTAGGAATGGAGATCGCATGGTATCTGATGCACAAAGCCAAGTCTGTGACTGTGATTGGAAGGAGGAAGGTCCCATTTCAGGACGTGCTGGGGATAGATATAGGCACAGCGATAATGAAGTTAAGTTGGCAAGTTAAAATTTAAGCTGCCTGAAACGAAAACAGTTTCGAAACATCGCACATAATCTTGCCGTGAACACATGACGAGACCACGTTCCAAATAAAGCTCAAAAAAAAAAGCACGAGAAACTGCAGTTGCTGGAATCCCGAGCAAAAATACAAACTGCTGGTAGAACTCAGCACGTCAACCTTCATAAGTTGTAGGACCATCAATGTTCGGCCCATCAATTCCACTCCGCCATTCAATCATGGCTATCTTTCCCTTGCAACCCCATCCTCCTGCCTTCTCCCATAACCTCTGACACCCCCACCAATCAAGAATCTATCTAACCCTGCCTTAAAAATATCCACTGACTTGGCCTCATCAGCTTTCAGTGGCAATGAATTCCACAGATTCACCACCCTCTGGCTAAAGGAATTCCTGCTCATCTCCTTTCAAAAGGTACGTCCTTTTATTCTGAGGCTGTGCCCTCTGGTCCTAGACTCTCCCAAAAGTGGAAACATCCTCACCACATCCGCTCTATCCAGGCCTTTCACTATTTGGGTTAGGCAGCGTGCGGAGTAATTGAACAGTCGACTGAGAGTAAGCGTGCAGGTACAACAGGCAGTGAAGAAAGCTAATAGCATGTAGGCCTTCATAATAAGAGGAGTTGAGTATAGGAGCAAAGAGGTCCTTCTGCTGTTGTGCAGCACCTTGGTGAGACCACACCTGGAGTATTGCGTGCAGTTTTAGTCTCCAAATTTGAGGAAGGACATTCGTGCTATTGAGGGAGTTCACGAGGTTAATTCCCGGGATGGTGGGACTGTCATATGTTGATAGAATGAAGCGACTGGGCTTGTATACACTGGAATTTAGAAGGATGAGAGGAATCTTATTGAAACATATAAGGGATTGGACACGCTAGAGGCAGGAAACATGTCCCAATGTTGGGGGGGGTCCAGAATTAGGGGCCAGAGTTTAAGAATAAGGGGGAGGCCATTTAGAACGGAGATGAGAAAACACTTTTTCACCCAGAGAGTTGTGAATATGTGGAATTCTCTGCCTCAGAAGGCAGTGGAGGCCAATACTCTGGATGCTTTCAAGGGAAAGTTGGATAGAGCGCTTAAGGATAGTGGAGTCAAGGGATATTGGGTGAAGGCAGGAACGGGGTACTGATTGTGGATGATCGGCCATCATCACTGTGAATGGCGGTGCTGGCTCGAAGGGCCGAATGGCCTACTCCTGCACCTATTGTCGATTGTCTATTGACATTTGCAGAGTGGAAACATTATCTGTCCATTCCTCCCACACATGCTGCCTGACCCGCTGAGGTCCTCCAGCAGTCTTTTCTTCTGCTAAAAAATAAGAGAAAGTCTGCAAATATGGGAAATCAGAAACAAGAAGAGAATATTCAAGGTGCGGCACTGTGGCCAAGCGGTAGAGTTGCTGCCTCACAGCGCCAGAGACGCAAGTTCGATCCTGACTACGGGCGCTGTCCGTGCGGAGTTCGTACGTGCTCCCCGTGACCTGCGTGGGTTTTCTCCGGGTGCTCAGGTTTCCTCCCGCACTCCAAAGACGTACAGGTTTGTCATTGGTTAATTGGCTTTGGTAAAATTGGAAATTGTCCCCAGTCTGTAGTTTAGTGCTCGTGTGCCGGGATGGCTGGTTGGCACGGACTCGGTGGGCCGAAGGGTCTGTTTCTGCGCTGTGTCTCTGCATTAAACTAAACTAACCTAAAATTCAAGAAATGCTCGACAGATTGAAGGATCTTTGAGCTCGATGCTGCCCGATTTCCAACACTTTCAGTTTTTATTTCTGAAGGAAACCATTCCCTTGGATCGTATATGTTTATTTGCCGACCTCTTGCTCTGATGAAGGGTCCAGAACCGGAATGTCACCTATCCATAGAAACATAGAAAAACACAGAAAAAAATAGGTGCAGGAGTAGGCCATTCGGCCCTTCGAGCCTGCACCGCCATTCAATATGATCATGGCTGATCATCCAACTCAGTATCCTGTACCTGCCTTCTCTCCATACCCCCTGATCCCTTTAGCCGCAAGGACCACATCTAACTCCCTCTTAAATATAGCCAACGAACTGGCCTCAACTACCTTCTGTGGCAGAGAATTCCAGAGACTCGCCACTCTCTGTGTGAAAAATGTTTTTCTCATCTCGGTCCTAAAAGATTTCCCCCTTATCCTTAAACTGAGACCCCTTGTCCTGGACTTCCCCAACATCGGGAACAATCTTCCTGCATCTAGCCTGTCCAACCCCTTAAGGATTTTGTAAGTTCCTATAAGATGCCCCCTCAATCTTCTAAATTCTAGCGCGTACAAGCCGAGTCTATCCAGACTTTCTTCATATGGAAGTTCGTATCCGTGTTCTCCAGGGATGCCGCCTGACCCGCTGAGTCACTCCAGCACTTTGTGTCTTTCCTTGGCAAACCAGCATCTGCAGTTCCCAGTTTCTAACGTTTGCCCCGTATTTATTCTTGAAATAAGTGACAGAATATCTTAATACGTATTCTGCTGCTGTTCAAGATAAGAGCTGAAGCTTGCTTTTGTCTTCCTCGGCCTTTAGCTGTCGACCTGTACTACTACTTCTCAGCTTATAAGAGCCGGGTTGTTTCTAATTTGAAATCCTTAACATTACAGAGTCTTGAAGCTGAAAATGTGAAGTTTTACATGGAAAATACTGTGATTGAATTCAGGGGACAGAATAGACTGGTAAACGCAATTTCATTCCAATGCATATTTATTGTTCAATCTTGGAGCCAATTTTTGTAACTTACATCAATAACTCTTCATGTATTTGCAGCTGGGAGCCGTTGTGCTTGAAGATGGAGCGATTCTTGCAGCTCAATTGTGTGTGGTGGGAATAGGTATAAGCTTATACATCTTTAACCGGATGGTTGATCAGGTCCTTTAGCCCACAATGTCTGTACCGCCTATCCCACCTGCATGCTCAAAGGGGAATAGATCGGGTAGACGCACAGTCTCTTGCCCAGAGAAGGTGAATCAAGAACCAGAGGACATAGGTTTAAGGTGAGGTGGTGGGGTAGGGGGGGGGATAAGATTTGATAGGAATCTGAGGGGCAACTTTTTCATGCAAAAGGGTGGAGGGGGTATGGAACAAACAGCCGGAGGAGGTATTTGAGGCAGGGACTATCGCAACGTTTAAGAATCACTTAGACTGGTGCATGGATAGGACAGGTTAAGGTGGATATGGGCCTAACGCGGCAGGTGAGACAAGTGTAGATGGGACGTGTTGGCCAAGTGTGGGCAAGTTGGGACGTAGGGCATGTTTCCACGCGGGCACCTTCCGACCAACTTGCTCAGCCCGATCAACTTGTCACATCTACACTATTCCCACCGGCCCACGCTTGGCCCATAACTCTCTAAATCTTAACCATATACCTGCCAAATGTCTCCTGAATGCTATGATAATACCTGCCTCAGCTTGTTTCATACACCCGCCTCCCTTTGTGTGAAAAAAGTTACCCCTCCTATTCAAACTTTCCCCCCTCACCTTAAACCCATGTCATCTGGTTCTCGATTCCCCTACTGAGGAAACAGGCCCTTCGGCCCACCGAGCGCGCCACCCAGCGATCACACTGTACATTAGCACTATCCTGCACACTAGGGGCAATTTACATTTTTTTGCCAAAGTTAATTTCCCCTACTCTGGGCAAGAGACTGCATTTACCCGATCTATTCCTCAGTACACCTCCATAAGATCAGTCCTCATCCTTCTGCGCTCTAAAGAATAAAGTTGTTTTCTAGTAATGGATGGCGCGGTGGTATAGCGGTTGAGTTATGCCTTATAGCGCCAGGGATCCATGTTCGATCCCGACTACGGGTGCTGTCTGTACGGAGTTTGTACGTTCTCCCCGTGACCTGCGTGGGTTTTCTCCGAGATCTTCGGTTTCCTCCCGCACTCCAAAGACGTACAGGTTTGTAGGCAAATTGGCTTAGTTTCAATGTAAATTGTCCCCAGTGCGTGTCAGATAGTTAATGTGCAGGGATCGCTGGTCGGGGCGGACTCGGTGGGCCGAAGGGCCTGTTTCCACGGTGTATCTGTAAACTAAACTAATATAACTGTTTATTTTCCTTACACAGTCTTCCTTACATAGTCTTTTTTTTCTCTTGCATAAACTACCTGCTCCTGTGTGGACAGGAGTGAAACCTGCAACAAGCTTTCCTTCAAAACAGTGGCATCAGAATAGATGCGAAGGGCCAAGTCATCGTAAATAAGGTAGGAATTGTCCTCTGTGTTACCACATCTTCACGGCTTTAAGGGCCTGTCCCACTTACGCGACTTTTTCGGCGACTGCCGGCAGCCGTCATAGGTCTTTACTGGTCGCTGAAAATTTTTAACATGTTGAAAATCCAGCGGTGACCAGAACGAGGTACGACTCTTTGGGCGACTACTCACGACCATACAGGCTTCACCCCGCGACATGTCGCCAGGGCGTCGCCTGTATGGTCGTGATCGTCTCCTCAGTCGCCCAAAGAGTCGTAGCGTCTTTCTGGTCGCCGCTGGATTTTCAACGTTGAATATTTTCGATGACCTTTGAAGGGTGCCGGCAGTCGGCGAAAAAGTCGCGTAAGTGGGACAGGCCCCTTTTTAAAGGATATCCTTCACCTGCGCTTTCATGTTTTATGTAGCAAATAGTAAGAGTTTTCTACCGTGTTTCCATTCTTCAATTTTTTGCACGCCAATACAAATTCTCAATCTTTAAGAATAAGGGGTTGGCCATTTTGGACTGAGAGGAGGAAAAACGTTTTCACCCTTCGAGTTATGAATCTGTGGAATTCTCTGCCACAGAAGGCAGCAGAGGCCAATTCCCTGGATGTTTTCAAGAGAGAGTTAGATTTAGATCTTGGGGCTAACGGAATCAGGGGATATGGGGAAAAAGCTGGAATAGGGTACTGATTTTGGATGATCAGCCATGATCATATTGAATGACGGTGCTGGCTCGAAGGACCGAATGGCCTACTCCTGCAACTATTTTCTATGTTTCTATGTTTCTATTCAGAAGATGCACACCTGTATCTGTATCTTTCAATCATAGGGCCATTGTCTCATAGAGTTATACAGCATGGAAACTGGCCTGCGGCCCAATATGCTCACACTGACCAACATGCCCCATCTACACTAGTCCCACTTGCCTGCCTTTGGTCCATATCCCTCGAACCTGTCCTATTCCTGTACTTGTCTAAATGCTTTGTAAATTATGCAATAGTATCTGCCTCAGCTACCTCAGCTGTTCGTTCCATACACCCACCACCCTTTGTGTTTAACAAAAAAGTGTTTATCGCAGGTTCTTATTAAATCGTCTAATATTTTCCTTCTGCAGCTTACAACCCAGGTTGATCTCTCTAACTTCAAGTAACCCTTGTATTCCCTCTCTCTCCATCCCTTCCCCACCCGTCACACCAGCTTCTCGTTCTCACCTAGCAAACAGCTAACAACGGCCTGTTTCCTTTATAATTGTTCTTTTTTGCATACCTTTCATTCATTTTTTTAGACAATAGGTGCAGGAGGAGGCCATTCGGCCCTTCGAGCCAGCACCGCCATTCATTGTGATCATGGCTGATCGTCCCCAATCAATAACCCGTGCCTGCCTTCTCCCCATATCCTTTGATTCCACTATCCCCTGGAGCTCTATCTAACTCTCTCTTAAATCCATCCAGTGATTTGGCCTCCACTGTGGCAGGGAATTCCATAAATTCACAACTCTCTGGGTGAAAACGTTTTTTCTCTCCTCAGTCTTAAATGACCTCCCCTTTATTCTAAGACTGTGGCGCCTGGTTCTGGACTCGTCCAACATTGGGAACATTTTTCATGCATGTAGCTTGTCCAATTCTTTTATTGTTATATATCTCTCTACATCATTGTCCATACCTCTTGTTTCCCTTTCCCGTGACTCTCAGTTTGAAGAAGGGTCTCCACCCGAAACGTCACCCATTCCTTCTCTCCAGAGATGCTGCCTGTCCCATTGAGTCACTCATGCATTTTGTGTCTATCTTCGGTTGAAACCAGCATCTGCAGTTCTTTCCTGCACAATGCTCTAAATGTAGTCCCACTAATGTCTTGTACATCTGTGACATGACTTCCCAATGTCTATAATCAATACTCTGACTAATTAATCAATCAGTAATGATTACTGGGCATGGAGGTTGTGGTTACATGAGATTGAATGTGAACAAGATGCAGGATGCAACATCTTTGTAGCGGTAGAGTAGCTGCCTTAGAGCGCCAGAGACCTGGGTTCGATCCTGACGATGGCTGCTGTCTGTAGGGAGTTTGCACATTCTCCCTGTGACCGTGTGGGTTTTGTCTGGCTGCTCCGGTTTACTCCCACACCCCAAAGATGTACAAGTTTGTAGTTTACTTGGCTTTGGTTGCTAAATGGCCCTGGTGTGTGTGTGTGGGACAGTGGTGGTGTACGGGGATCGCTGGTCGGCACGGACTGTGGTGGGCTGAAGGGCCTGTTTCCATGCTGTATCTCTAGACTAAATCTTCAATATATTTATGCTGAGAGAAGGAGGAGTGTATCAGCTCAGCGCTGATCCGTCTCGAGCTGCGATGGCCATCTGGAATGATAAGTGGATCTGATAAGGGATGATGACAATATTGCCACGATGGAAGCAAGCAATCTTGGTAATGAACATGGTGCTTTGTTTAAAACGTAATGGGACACTGAACGGTGTGAGCTCCATGCTTAGACATGGAGATTCGCCGAGAGAGATAAAGATATCAGTGATATGGGAGTACGGTGGCACAGCAGCACAGTTGCTGCCTTACAGCTCCAGAGACCCAGGTTCGATCCTAACTTCGGGTGCTGTCTGTATGGAGTTTGTAAGTTCTCCCTGTGGCCGCGTGCGTTTATTTCCGGTTTAAGGTGAGGGGGAAAAGATTTAATAAAAACCTGAGGGGTAATATTTTCACACAAAGGGTGGTGAGTGCATGGATCGAGCTGCCGGAGAACACGGACAGATGACATTTTGGTTTGAGACCCTTCTTCAGACTGATTACATGGTAGAAGAAAGCTGCATAAGGGGAGAGAGGCAGGGCAAAGCGTGACAGGCAATAGTCAGTGTATGACAATCAAATGCCCACTTAGCATGTAAAGCCAACTTCACTCGAATGAACGGACAAAAAGGTGCTGATGAGAGAAGAATGATTTCCATTGCATACTTGCTAGGGTGATCTAGGATAAATTCAACATTCCCAGCAAAGATCTTGTGCTGGTTGAAATGTTTAAAAAGGAACTTCAGATGCCCAATGCAGACTAGAAGGAATACTATTGCTCATGCGAGGGTCTCGACCCGAAACGTCGACTATTTCCTTCGCTCCATAGATGCTGCCTCACCCGCTGAGTTTCTCCAGCATTTTTGTCTGGTTGAAGGTAATTCTACAGCGCCTGTACTGAAGTACGAGCCAACACAAGGAACGCTGAATCTCTGAAGTGACCACTAGGCATTGGAGGAGAACCAGGCTATTTGGCCCATGGTGCCTACTTTACCATTCAATCATGGCTGATTTATCTTTCCCTCTTAACCCCATTCTCCTGTCTTCTCCCCATATCTCCCCATATTAGCCATACTAATCAAGAATCTGTCAATCTCTGGCGTAAAAATATCCATTAACATGACCCCCATAGCTGCCTGTGGCAATGTATTCCACAGATCTGTCTCTCTTTGGCTAAAGAAATTCCTCCTCATCTCCATTCTAAAGGTGCATCCTGCTTTTCTGAAGCTGTGCCCTCAAGTCCTAGACTCTCCCACTAGAGGAAACATACTCTCCACATCCTCTCTGTCTTGGCCTTTCATTATTCGGTAAGTTTCAATGAGATCCGTCCCGCGGGTTGATGTGCTAACAACCCCGCCGTCAGCGCACCTTCTCCACCCCACCTCCCTCATCCTTCTAAACTCCAGTGAACACAGACCCAGAGCTCAAACGCTCGCCCTGCATTAACCCAATCATCCCTGGGATCATTCTCATAACCCTGATGTTGTCCTTCAATGATGCTTGGAGCTTAGCAGCTTCCTAATTCATTAACAACGTGCCAGGTCGCACCTGCCCGGAGCACTTTGTAAAATGAATTATGTCCATGAGGGTATAATTATCCTCGTAGCTGCTGAGCATTTGGCCAGTACCTCGAATGTAACCTCATCAGATTACCGATAGGGACCTGTTCTGCCCATCTACACTTACATGGGAGCACACTAGTGTAAAATGTAGAGCAAAACATGCTCTCTGCTGGAAATACATGTTGAACAATAACCATAAAGTCTTCTTAAGATTATATTTTCTATTATTACCCATATCAGACATCTGAGCTATGCTTTTACAAAATTGTATTCCCTTCGTTTTGAGTGCCAGCAGGGTTAACAGGGGAATATTTTCTTGTATTCACCTTTCTTGCGAACGCCTATGGACTTTACGTGTTAAAACAGCGGTAAATATAGTCTTATATTCCCCTGGTCTCACATCCGGGAACTTGGCAATGTGACGCTGCGTGGGAAATTTAGAATTTCGACAAAACAAGCAAAATGGCAGCCTCCTGCGAGAAGAGGTTCGCGACTTTTGACAGAAGATTTTCCTCTAGATGTCTGATATGGGTAATAATAACATATTGACTGTCCTCTTTCGGGGGATACGACATATATTTCCCTCACTAGATCCATATTGCCCTCGTCTTCGACTCGGGCAATATGAATCTACTTCAGGCAATATATGTCGTATCCCCCTCAAGGCCAGTCAATATTCTATTATTATATTATATTTTATTTCATTATATTATATTATATTATATTATATTATATTATATTATATTATATGTTATTACATTATATTATATTACATTATATGATATGATATTATATTATCAGCCTTCCTCCAGCTATGTTCCATAGGGTAACATTTCAGTGGAACAAGAGTGCTTGTGAACTTATGAAAGCTGGTTGTATTTTATTAGGTACTGGACCAAGTGATACCTGTTGGGCTCCGTCCCCCCAAAGCAATATTTCACTGCTCACCCGTTCCCCCAACGCAACCCGTTCCCCCAACGCAATATTCCACCACTCACCCATAGCCCCCAGGCATGGCTCATTTCCCCTCATCCCCCAGCACTCCCTCCCCCTCCTCTTCACTCTCCCTCTTCTTTCCCCTCTCCCTCCCTCCATAACGCATCTCCCCTCCCTATCCCCCTTGACGTCATTCTGAGGTGGAAGCTGCCGTTTTTTTTTAAATGTAAATGAGATCCCATTGTGATGTCATTGTGTGGTGGAGCACTACTGATAGGCAGTTTATGTAAATGAGATTCCATTATGATGTCATAGCTGCTAACTGCTTAATGTGAATAACTTGTAAAATATACCATAAATCCGAACAAAACTTGATACACCATACCACAGGACAATGGTGGGTAAGATGGTCCAAACATTGTAGCGCTATTGTGTACCGTTTTAGCTTAATTTCTGGATCAAACTCACAGACAGACAGACAGACAGACAGACAGACAGACAGACAGACAGACAGACAGACAGACAGACAGACAGACAGACAGACAAGATGAGAGTTTTAGTAATATATAGATTAAGGGAAATGTGAATGATGCACAAAATCAACTGTATTGTATCTTGTAGACTCAAGGAAATGTAGATGCTGGAATCTCTCACAGTGTACAAAGTGCTGGAGTAGCTCAGCGGGCCAAGTCATCAGGTTTTTTTAAAGCTGAGATTTAGTTTCTTAGTTTATTGTCAAGTGTACCGAGGTACAGCCAAAAGCTTTTGTTACGTGCCAACCAGTCAGTGGAAAGACGGGACAAAGGGTCTAATTCTGCTCCTATGACTTACGAACTTAGAACTTACCTCTGGAGAACAGAGACAAAAAGCTGGAGTAACTCAGTGGGCCAGGCAGCATCTCTGGAGAGAAGGAACGGGTGACGTTTCGGACCGAGACCCATGTCCCGCTGAGTTACTCCAGCTTTTTGTGTCTATCTTCGGTTTAAACCAGCACCTGCAGTTCCTTCCTACACGTTATCTCTGGACGACACGGATAGTTGATGAGTCAGACTCAGTCCGAAGAAGGGTCCCGACCCAAAACATTGCCTGCCCATGCCGTCCAGAGAATACTGCCCGACCCGTTGAGTTGCCCCACCACTTTGCGTTCGACCTTCTGCACCGTGACAGGTTTAAAATATCGCTGGGGACTGGAACCGTACTTGACTGGTGATTATCCTGATTTGCCCCGCGGTTGGCACTTTGTTTCAGAACATGGAGACCAATATTGCCAAAGTGTTTGCGGCTGGAGATGCGACCACCTTTCCACTACCGCTGAGAAACGATGAACAAGTGAGCATCCGGCACTGGCAGATAGCCCACTCACACGGTAAGCCCAGGTGGCCGCTTGAGAAACATGGCTGCGCAAATAGTAAGGAGAAGTGAAAATCTTCCCTGCTTATTTCTTATGCGACAAAATCCGTAAATACAGTTGCCTCCTTCTCGCACTTCAGGTCACCTTGCCGCATTGACCATGCTGAAGAAGAAGGCTAGCTTTCAATCCGTGCCTTACTTCTGGTCAACCATGACAAAAAACAGCCTTCGATATGCAGGTAACGTTGGTGTATGTAATGGAATGCGTCAGTGTGTGGGGAGGAACTGCAGACGCTAGTTTACACAGAAAAAAGACACAAAATGCTGGAGTGACTCAGCAGAGGATCAGGCTAGGTTTCTCTGGGAGAAGGAATGAGTGACGTTTCGCGGCCGGACCCTTCTTTCAGACTGAAAGTCACGGGAAAAAGGGGGGAAACGAGAGATATTATAGACGGTGTAGACAGAATGATCGGATTCAACTGAATGTAGAATATGCAAATAAAAAGTAACGATGATAAATGGGAACACAGTCATTGTTAGCTGGCTCGGTGAAGAACGGAGAAAGCTGGTGTGACGTGTGGGGGGAGGGGATGGAGAGGAGAGGGGGATGCAGGGTTTGTGAGAAGCATTGTGGGGTTTTACGCACCAGAACGCCTTGGCTTCACCACGAGCCCGCCCTTTTCAGTATTTGAAAAAGTTAACTTACTTAAAAACATGAGCACAATTGCGATTGGGTTCCACTCAAGTCACCTTTCCCATCTGCCCGAGATATTTAATGATCTGGGTGTGTCGTTACCAGTGTGAAGGAAGATTGTAAGTTGCAGATGATGGTTTCACCACTGAATGAAGCGCACAAAGTGCTGGAGTGTAACTCAGCGGGTCAGTCAGGCAAGGGTAGTCAAAGAAACTCTGGTGCTGGTAAATGATGGAAGTAGATCCTCACGAAGATAGAGTCAGGCAGCATCTCTGGTGATAAAGGACTAGGATGGGTGACGTCGGTTAGGGTTTGGCGGACCTTCTTCGGCCCTAAGTATTCAGTGTCAGTTGATGCTTGTCTTGAATCTCGCGGCTCTTCTGTTGACATGGAGTTAGGTTCAGACCCAATGGACTCATGCCAGGCATGGAAAGAGTGGCCCCCTTCAGCCACTACGCTCTGCCAACACATTTACAATCTTTATCTCTCTGCACACATTCCAATCACCCGCATGACAATGCAAACTTGGGAATCACGTGGAGTTTGACGTTATTTTTGCACCTTTCAAACACTAAACCATTTAATTGCCCAACTGCTGCAGAGAATTGGCTTCACCAAGTTGCTCTTGCACCCTGAATGAGTTTACAAGGCCTCTGGGGATATGGGAGCATTGTTTTTTGAAGGTGGGGACAATACCATCTTTTCGAGCACCTGCACTAAACAACCAGTGCCTAATAATATTCCTTTGAGTTAGGGAGTAATGGCAAGGGAAAATTAAAGAGAAAACACAGAACGGTTAGTGGAGCTAGGCAGCAGCATTGGCTGATAAAGTTTTTGCATGTCCCAAGAGAAAAAGATGTTTAGCTGATAGTTTGGGAATTTGGGCACAAGTTTTATAGAGAGAGAAACAGACATGTGATGTAAACAGGCCCCTTATGGTTCGTGGCTGACCGACCATACCGTCATACCCGTGCAACTAGTTGTTATCCTCCACACTAGGGCCAATTAACCTCCTCATAACCTGTCACCTGTTGGATAGTGTGGGAGGGAACGGAGAAATCACCCAGGGAGAGGGGAAAACAGCACGAGTGATGAGCGTTTGACGGCACTGGGGCCTGTACCCGCTTGCAGTTTTTAGAAAGGAAAGACGCAGGGGGGGGGGGAGGGGGGGAGTGGGTCTTCATTGAAAACTTACCGAATAATGAAAGGCCAGATAGAGTGAGATAGTGCTGAGTAGAATGGAGGGTGCTCCACTTGTAAGGAGAGTCAAGGACCAGAGGCCATAGCCTCAGAATAAAAAGACGTACCTTTGGAAAGGAGATGGGGAGGAATTTTTTTAGTCAGAAGGTGGTGAGTCTGTGGAATACATTGCCACAGACGGCTGTGGAGGCCAAGTCAATGGATATATTTAAGGCAAGATGACAGATCCTTGATGAGTACGGGTGTCGGGAGTTATGGGGAAAAGGCAGGAGAATGGGGTTGAGAGAGGGAGATAGATCAGCCATGATTGAATGGCGGAGTAGACTTGATGGGACGAATGGCCTAATTCTGCTGCTGGTACTTATGAACATGAAAATGACAGAGTAACTCCAGCATTTTGTATCTGTTTCCACGCTGTATCTCTAAACCAAACTAAATATTGAAAATCTAGTTTGTGACATTGTACCAACCATCAATACAGCATTGATCGAGGCCAGAAACTCCAATTGAGTATTTAGTTCCCCTTCAGATTACTGTTTTGTTTTCTCTCAGGCTATGGAGTTGGTTCCGAAGAAGTCATAATTCATGGCAATCTTGATGAACTGACATTTGTTGCTTTCTACATCAAGTAAGTGTTGACTGAGAACCACTCAGGATGTACTTTCTCTACATTCCAATGGCCCTGTCCCACGGTGCGAGTTCATTCAAGAGCTCTCCCGAGTTTAACAAAACTCAAATTCGCGGTAAGCACGGAGAATGAACGTAGCGGGTATGTCGGAGCTCGGGGACGTCTCTTAGCGGCTCGTAACGCTAACGGCAGGTACTCGGGGAGACTCGCTAACATGTTGAAAAATGTCCACGAGAGCCCCGAGTACCGACGAGCGGCCATTACCGTAAATCTCCGAGTTCGAATCAGGGCAAAACTCGGGAGAGCTCTTGGAATGAACTCACCCCGTGGGACAGGGCTATAAGAAACTGAAATTATAAAGCGTATCATTCATAATATTTTGTTTCCATTTCCAGAGGCAACATTGTTATTGCAGCTTGCAGTCTGAACTCTGACCCTGTTGTTTCCCAAGTGGCAGAGGTGCTATCGTTAGGAAAGACCATATCAAAGGAGGAAGCAAGGTATGTCATACTTACTGTGAGACCCGGGCACATCCAGTGTTTATCTTCCTGAAGTTGAATGAGAAACATAGCAGTCATAACTTGTCTCCATTTTCTAAAGGTTTGACATTCAGTTGAGTGTAGGATATTGTCACGTGTACCGAGGTACAGTGAAAAGCTTTTGTCACGTGCAAACCGGTCAGCAGAAAGACAGCCCATGGTCACAATCGAACCACTTACAATATATATATCAGGGGTCGGCAACCTTGTTCTGCATAGGGGCTTGGACGCTTGCATGTGAGCGGATGGCGGGCCACATCTGTCACGTGTACACATGGATCCTGCCCCCAACCCGCTCCGGATGGCAGATAACAAATCACGTGTTCACATAGATCCCGCCCCTGCGAGGACGCCACCCGGAGCACTGGGCCCTAGTTACGGGCGCTCACCAACATGGCGTCCCTAGTTACGGGCGCTCACCAACATGGCGTCCCTAGTTACGGGCGCTCACCAAACATGGCGTCCCTAGTTACGGGCACTCACCAACATGGCGTCCCTAGTTACGGGCGCTCACCAACATGGCGTCCCTAGTTACGGGCGCACACCAACATGGCGTCCCTAGTTACGGGGGCTCACCAACATGGCGTCCCTAGTTACGGGCGCTCACCAACATGGCGTCCCTAGTTACGGGCGCTCACCAACATGGCGTCCCTAGTTAAGGGGCGCACACCAACATGGGTCCCTAGTTAGGGCTCTCCACAACATGGCGTTCCCTAGTTACGGGCGCTCACCAAACATGGCGTCCCTAGTTACGGTCGCTCACCAACATGGCGTCCCTAGTTACGGGGCGCTCACCAACATGGCGTCCCTAGTTACGGGCGCTCACCAACATGGCGTCCCTAGTTACGGGCTCTCACCAACATGGCGTCCCTAGTTACGGGCGCTCACCAACATGGCGTCCCCAGTTACGGGCGCTCACCAACATGGCGTCCCCAGTTACGGGCGCTCACCAACATGGCGCACCTATGGACCATTGCCTTGGCTCTGTCCTGAAGGCAGTGGCTCAAATACTCACACTCACTCGTCCCCGGCCTATTGACAACCCCGATCCAGACACAGAAAGAGCACATTTAGACATTCCCACCCTTTTGGTTAGTTGCCGTTTTGGCTTTGTTTCCATTCGGTTATTTGGCGTTTTGGTTTTGTTTCCTTTCGGTTATTTGGCTTCCACTTCGTTTGCATCGGCTTCCTCGTCCGTCGGCGGGCGCGCAACGTCCGCAACACTCGTGCAAGAAGTCCCTCCATAAATTAGGGGGACCAAAATTGCACACAGTAACTTCCCAGGTGAGGTGGTCGCACCTGGGGCCCGTACATACTGGCAGAAGGACCTCTTTGGATCTCGAAACTCAACCCCTGCTTGTTATGTCAAAATCTGTTGTAAAAACACGCGCTTTCAGATTTTTGGAAGATAGGACAGACAAAAAGATGGAGTAACTCAGCAGGGGACAGGGCAAGCATCTCTGGGAAAGGAGGAGATGGGTCTTTTCCTTCTCTCCAGAGATGCTGCCTGTCACGCTGAGTTTACTCCAGCATTTTCAACGGTCTACCTTACGGTTTGTTAAACCAGCATCTTGCAGTAGTCCTTCCTGTGCACCATTCTGTGGTGTGTTGTATGTTGTCTTTGTAATGAAGAGAAGTTCGAGGTTAGTTGTGATCTGAAGGCTTCATTTTACCTGATCAACCAGCCGTGCCGATCCTATGTCCTGGACTAAGAAGATCTGATGCATTTCTCCACGCTTCATGCAAGATCTTTTTAGGGAAATAATGGATTAAAGGAGGTTTCTCAAAGACTACTTAAAATGATCATTCTATTTTGTTTTTTGCTAAAGCGTTTAATACAAAACATTTTATATTAACTGAGAGTAGACAATCATTAATATCCCCTGATGATTTTAAAATTATATTAATCTAGTTTCATCATCTATTTCTCTATTTTTTTTCTGTTCCTGCTTAATAAACTGATGAAATGTTTAGAGATGGCCATTAATAAATGTGTTATTGTATCACTCAGTGGACAATTTTACTGCTGTTAAATTATAGATGCAGAAAATGCACCTCAGTACAGCTCGAGAAACTGGTCATTTGGCACACCATGATCTTGATGCCAAAGACCAAATTGGTTTTATCTACACATAATCCAAATATCGCTCCACATAACACATGGTCCCGATCCAAAGTCTTTTTAAATGCCACTAATGTATCTGATTCAACCACCACCCCCAACAGCGCGTTCAACCACCACCCCCAACAGCGCGTTCCAGGCACTCACTACCCTCTGGGTAAAAAAAAAAAACTTGCCCCGCACATCTCCTTTAGACTTTGGCCCTCTCAACTTCATGGGCCTGTCCCACGTATGCGATTTTTTTCGACGACTTGCCGGTACCCGTCATAGTCGCAGCAGGTCTCCAAAAATGTTCAACATGTTGAAAATCCAGCGGCGACCAGAACAAAGTACGACTCTTTGGGCCACTAACTCACGACTTGTCGCCAGGGTGTCGCCCGTATGGTCGTGAGTCGTCTCCTCAGCCACCCAAAGAGTCGTAGAGTCTTTCTGGTCGCCGCTGAATTTTCAACGTGTTGAAACATTTCGGCGACCTATGACGGGTGCCGGCAGTCGCCAAAAAAGTCACGTAAGTGGGACGGGCCCTTAAAGCTATGCCCTCGTGGATAAGCACCTGGTCATGGTGGAGAAGCTTGTGTGGTCCTGAGATCCACAGGATCTGAGGGCCACCCGTGGCGGTAAGGTCGAGGGGGAGGTCTCCGACAAAGAGCGATCCAACCAACACCTCAACGGTGGAACAGGCGGAGGACAATGGCTGACCTTAGTGGAGCGTCACAGCGGCTGGGAAGGCGGATGAAGGCTGCAGCAGGAAAGGGTCTCCGGTCGTCTTGGACTCCATGCCACTGGATCCTGACCCAGATCTGTCAAGGACCGTGGGGTGGCTGTCTGTGCACCAGTCTCCCCACGTCAAACAAAGTCACGCACAGGCGTCCTACAGAACATTGACCTCCGATGATGATGATGATGGCCTCTAAGTTCACAAGTTGTAGGAGCAGAATTAGGCCATTCGGCCCATCAAGTCTACTCTGCCATTCAATCGTGGCTGATCCATCTTTCCCTCTCAACCACATTCTCCTGCCTTTGCCCCATAACCCTCGACAACTGTCATTACTGCATCAGGTATAGTGTTTGAAATAAGCTGTTCCCTCTATAATTGATAAATAAACAGTTGCTGGGAATTTGAAGGCATCATTTATCCTCTGGTTGGCTAAACCTGCTGGATATTGAGCACTTTATGGCATAATCTTCCAATACATTGTGAGTTGATGGTGGAGAATGTTGGAAAGTTTGCGCTCTCACATACAAACGACACCTGTTGCAGGGCTAAGCACTCAGATCTGGACTGATGATCGATTGAAAGGTAGAGCATGGAAACAGGCCTTTCTGCCCATCGAGTCCATGCCGACCATCGATCACTCGTTCACATTTTTTCCGTGTTATCCCACTTTCACATCCACTCTCGCTCGAAAAATGAAAAGTGATCATTCCATCTTGCTGCACACACTATTTTCAAATATTTTAAAATTAAGATCAGAAATTAATAATTAACTGCAGCTGCTGAAGAATGTTATTGGAGGTCAAGTCAACGGATATTTTTAAGGCAGAGATCGATAGATTCTTGACTAGTACGGGTGTCAGGGGTTATGGGGGGAAGGCAGGAGAATGGGGTTAAGAGGGAGAGATACTGTTGATCAGCCATGATTGAATGACAGAGTCTACTTGATGGGCCAAATGGCCTATTTCTGCTCCTATCACTTGTTATTTTTCCTTATTCTGTTTTTGTCGTAAGTACAGATAGCTCTGCAATCATAAACATCAAGGTGAGTTAACAAAATCCTGAACATTTTCAATTATATATTCTGCTTAAAATAATTCTCCCAACTTGCTGGTTTCAAGACACCCGGACGGGTGAGGTGGGGCCGGACGCGGCGCTCCGACACGACAGTCCCCTCGACCCGAGTAGTAGCAGTCAAATACGGGACAAGGCCGGTCCCGTACGGGACAAACCAATTTAGCCCAAAATACGGGATGCCCCGGATTGGTTCGGCAACTTGAGCGCACAGGAGCGGAAAAGACTGCAAAAAGTTGTAAACGCTGTCCAGTCCATCATCGGCTCTGACCTCCCTACCATCGAGGGGAATCTATCGCAATCGCTGCCTCAAAAAGGCTGTCAACATCATCAAGGACCCACACCATCCTTGCCACTCACTCATCTCCCCGCTACCTTCAGGTAGAAGGTACAGGAGCCTGAAATCTGCAACGAGCAGGTTCAGGAATAGCTACACAGCCATCAGGCTATTAAACTGAGCTCAAACAAAGCTCTGATCATTAATAACGAAGAAATTGCAGATACTGGAGAATCGAGGGTTACACAAAAAGCTGGAGAAACTCAGTGGGTGCAGCAGCATCTAAGGAGCGAAGGAGATAGGCGACGTTTCGGGTCGAGACCCTTCTTCAGACTGGTCAGGGATCGGGGAAACAAGAGATACAGCTTACAATGGCTTGTTCCCTTTATCATCGATACTTTTTTGCATATCTTTCATTCATTGTTCTTTATCTCTCCACATCGCCATCTATATCTCTCGTTTCCCTGATCCCTGACCAGTCTGAAGAAGGGTCTCGACCTGAAACATCGCCTATCTCCTTCGCTCCTTAGATGCTGCTGCACCCGCTGAGTTTCTCCAGCTTTTTTTGTAACCCTCTGATCATTAATAGCCCATTGCACTTTATCTGTTTATTTATGCGTGTGTATATATATATATATATATATATATATCTATTCATTGGTATATGGTCACACCTGTTCCGTTCTGTTCTGTATTTATTGATGCCTACTATATTCTGTTGTGTTGAAACAAAGCAAGAATTTCATTGTCCTATCTGGGACACATGACAATACTCTCTTGAATCTCTTGAATCTAATACGGGACAGTTGGCGACCCTAGGTGGGACTAGTGTAGCTGGGACATGTTGGTCGGAGTGGGCAAGTTGGGCCGAAGGGCTGCTTCCACGCTACTCGACTCATATCACCGACATGTATCCAAGTTGGGACAGCGTGTGACTCCTCGGGTAGCCTGCAGGGAGCAGTGTTTCCAAGCACATGAAGCTGTTGCTTTGGGCTTCATGCAGACGGGTGGATAGGAGATGCCAAAGGCAGTTAGTATGTGTAGGCAGGAACTCCAACTGCTGGTCTACACCGAAGATAGACTCAAAGTACTGGAGTAACTCAGCGGGCCAGGCAGCATCTCTGGAGAGAAGGAATGGGTGACGTTTCGGGTCGAGACCCTTCTTCAATTTAGCAATT
This sequence comes from Okamejei kenojei, assembly GCA_035221665.1. Taxonomy (NCBI): domain Eukaryota; kingdom Metazoa; phylum Chordata; class Chondrichthyes; order Rajiformes; family Rajidae; genus Okamejei; species Okamejei kenojei. The sequence goes on from CM069156.1 coordinate 6,426,342, forward strand.
TAGTAACCGGATATTGATGAAGCTGCTGAAGGTGGTTATTCCAGGTCAATTGTCCCAAGAATCTCCTGTAATGAGAGCCTACAACTTGGGTGTTTGAACTCCAAACTACTCAACTATCTTTCTTAACGTGAAAATGTAGAAACAAGGAACTGCAGATGCCAGTTTACTAAAAAAAAGACGCAAGGTACTGGAATAACTCAGCGGGTCAGACAGCATCTCTGGTGAACATGGCGAAGGGTCTGGGGGAGGGTCGCGACCCGAAACGTCACCTATCCATGTTGTCCAGAGATGCTGCCTGACCCGCTGAGTTACTTCAGCACTTTGTGTCTTTTCTTGATGCAAGCTTTTGACATTCAAGTACTTTTCTCTTGAGTCTAAAGAGTAACTCAGCGGGTCAGACAGCATCTCTGGAGACGTTTCAGGTTGAGATCCTTCATGAGACAGAATAAATAATCCTGCACTTTGTGCAATTTTTACTCATTTTCACAAGGTGATATATTTAAAATTAATATTGAAACTCGACAAAAGCTGCAACGATGTCTATTCCCATCGGAGCCACTTTTCTCTAAGTGATGGACCAGGAGTTTTACAATAAATTAGTCCTGGCATTAATGTGCATCAGGCCCTAGTACAAATTATATTCCAGTGTTTAAATGTGTGTGTTTGTTGAACACAAACGGGTTTAATAAATCTTGTCAATAGTTCAACGTATTTCTATTTGGGATCGCTAATTTTCATTTATTTTATCTTAGAACTATTTAAAGGATGAAACAAACAGGTAAAATAAGTCAAGACACAAGGAACTGCAAATGCCGGTTTACAGAAAAAAAAAGGTTGTTGAGGCAGGTACCATTGTCACGTTTAAGAAACATTTGGACAGGTACATGGATAGGACAGGTTTTGAAGGATATGGGCCAAACGCAGGCAGGTGGGACTGGTGTAGATGGGACATGTTGGCCGGTGTGTGCAAGTTGGGACGAAGGACCTGTTTCCATGCTCTGTGACTCTGTGATAATCAATTCTAATTCCCTCAGCAATTCACATACAAAGGTTTCAAAGATCTGAAGAAGGGTCTCGACCCGAAATGTCACCTATTCCTTCGCTCCATAGATGCTGCCTCACCCGCTGAGTTTCTCCAGCACTTTTGTCTACCATAGGTCTTTTATTGTCACATGTACCAGTTAAGGTACAGTGAAATATGCAAATTACCACGCAGCCATACGGGAAAAATAAACGCAGCAAGATGTAGCGGCACCTAGTGTGGAAGCTGGGTATTCAGAACCCTCGTCATTGGTCGGGACTGTCACATGACCGCGGGCTTTTCAGTATTTCAGTAGCTAGTGCTCCTCACGACGGCAGGAGGTTAAATAGTTAATTCCTGACCAAGTACACGTGTAGTTCGAGTATTGTTTCGCTAATAAAGAATATTTATCCTCTACCTGCCTGGTCTCACTACAAAGACACACAACTGCATAAAAGTTAACATAAACATCCACCACAGCAGATTCCCCACATTCCTCACTGCGATGGAAGGCAATAGAGTCATGTTCAACATGGGAGGCACGTACCATCACTTCAGGCGAGTTCCCATCCATGATCACCAGCCACATCCTTCTCATTTCTAATCCATCAAAGGGCCAGTTTCCATTCTTCATGACTCTACGGCTCCATCTGCTGTTGGATTTCTTCCCTGCTTCTCTGTGGCGATGATTGTAATATAAGATCGTGTCTGGTGTTAGCACAAGGCGACAATAGTGCAGATGCATTTGTGCAGTGGAGCCCATAGACTTGAGGGGTGCATCCTCCTAACCCCATTCTCCTGCCTTCCCCCCATAACCCCCGAGGTGTGGCGGATCGAGCAATGAATGGGAAGTGCGAGGGGAATTCCAGGCATTTGATATTACCAGCATTACACTGGGGCAGGCCCTTCATAACATCCCAGGCAGAGAGTTTGTCGCCATTTGTATTGGAAGGAACTGCAGATGCTAGTTTATACTAAAGATAGACACAAAATGCTGGAGTAACTCAGTGGGTCACGCGGCATCTCTGGAGAAAAGCAATGGGTGACGTTTCGGGTCGAGACCCTTCTTCAGATTGAAAGTAAAGGTGCAGGGGGAGGTGGGTGGGGGGGAATGAACTGGAGGGGAGAAAAAGCCAGAATAAATCAGAGGGGGCAACAGGTGACCTCAGGAGGGGTGGAGCCCACAAAGGCCCATTGTTGGCTGGGGAAGGTGTGATAAGAAGAGGGATACAAGGATGCGAACAGTGGAACTGGTGGGATGACTAGGGTGGGGGAGGGGAGAAGAGAGGGGAGGGGAGAGGAGGGGAGAAGAGAGGGGAGGGAATGGACAAGTTAATTCCCAGCATAGCAAATTTATGCAGCTTACAACACACTATCAACTTGATACCCAGCATGCCAGTACTGCTGGGCTCCTCTGGAACCGAAGGAGCCTCTTTTTTTTTTGTAAACCTGCATCTGCAGTTCCTTGCGTCTTTCAATTATTTTAATTGTTTCATCCTTTAAAAAATTCTAAGATAAAATACATGAAAATTAGCAAGTACAAATAGCAATATGTTGAACTATTCAGAAGGTCATAAGGGATAGGAGTAGAATAAGGCCATTCGGCCCATCAAGTCTACTCCGCCATTCAATCGTGGCAGATCTATCTCTCCCTCCTAACACCATTCTCCTGCCTTCTCCTCATAAGATCTGACACCCGTACTAATCAACAGGATTTATTGACAGGATTTATTAAACAAGTTTTCAAGAATTAGATTTAGCTCTTTGGTCTAAAGGAATCAAGGGATTTGGGGGAAAAAGCAGGAACAGGGTACTGATTCTGGATGATCAGCCAATAGACAATAGACAATAGGTGCAGGTGTAGGCCATTCGGCCTTTCGAGCCAGCACCGCCATTCAATGTGATCATGGCTGATCATCCACAATCAGCACCCCGTTCCTGCCTTCTCTCCATATCCCTTAACTCCGCTATCCCTAAGAGCTCCATCTAACTCACGATCATCTCTACATAGCCATGATCATATGGAATGGCGGTGCTGGCTCGATGGGCCGAATGACCTACTCCTGCGTCTATTTTCTATGTCTGTGTTCAATAAACATGCACATTCAAACACCGACACATAATTTGTCAGTGAGCTTTTGCCTTGTACTATGGCCGATGTACGTTCAAGCCAGGTCGCATTTATTGTAAAACTCCAGCAGCAAGAATTCCTGTAATGTGAGTTGTGCAGTTGAACGCTGATTGTGCCTGACCGTTGTCAGCCACATATTCAGCTAAAAGGCAATCAGTAACCATGGGCTTGGTTTGCTCAAAATAATACAAGAATAAGGACACCAGCACCCAGTGGCTTGTTCACTGTCGGCACTTGGCTGGATGTTGAAGGGTATTTATAGCATCCAACAAAACAGACACTAAAATCTCATTTTTCTTTTTACAAACACCACATCAATTCACAATGGATCTTCAGTGACAGGATTCAATGGATGCTGATCCAATGGATCTCTTTTCTACACGGTTAGCAGCACAGAGGCACAGCGGTAGAGTTGCTGCCTTACAGCGCCATTAACCACACGAGGCAGACAAGTGGGTCACAGTTAGGAAGGGCAAGGGGCAGAGGCAGGAGCTAGAAAGTACCCCTGTGACTGTACACCTTGAAAATAGGTACTCCAGTTTGAGTGCTGTTGGGGTGGACAGTCTACCTGGGGGTAGCAACAGCGACCGGGCCTCCGGTACAGAGACCGGCCCTGATGCTCAGAAGCATAAGGAAAAGAAGAGGAGGGCATTAGTAATAGGGACTCCATAGTTAGGGGGTCAGATTGGCGATTCTGTGGACGCAGTCTGGAGACTGGATGGTAGTTTGCCTCCCTGGTGCCAGGGTCCGGGATGTGCCTGAACGTGTCCAAGATATCTTGAAATGGGAGGGAGAGGAGCCTGAGGTCGTGGTACATATAGGTACCAAATGACATAGGTAAAAAAAGAGAAGAGGTCTAAAAGGAGAATTTTAGGGAGTTAGGAAGAGAGCTATGGAAAAGGACCACAAAGATAACAATCTCAGGAATACTTCCTGTGCCACGCGACAGTGAGAGTAGGAATGGAGCAAGGTGGAGGATAAACGCGTGGCTGAAGGACTGGTGTGGAGGGCAGGGATTCAAGTTTCTGGATCATTGGAACCTCTTTCGGGGAAGGAGTGACCTGTATAAAAAGGACAGGTTGCACTTGAACCCAAGGGGGACCAGTATCTTGGCGGGGAAATTTGCAAAGGCTACTGGGGGAACTTTAAACTAGATAGGTTGGGGAGAGGGACTCAAATAGAGATAGCTAGGAGACAGTGTCTGAGGCAGGAGGCAGAGAAGGGAAGCACTCAGACCCAACATGTACGGGGGGAAGAAGAAAAAAATAATAAACAGAGAATAAGAGGTGGTGGGTGTCTTAAAGGTGTGAGCAGAGAGAAAGAGGGGTATAAAATGACAATAGAAGCAAGTGGTAGCAAGGAGATAGACGGAAAGGAAAAGGAGGTGGGGTAGCGTTGCTGGTGAGAGAGGAGATTAATGCAATAGAAAGGAAGGACATTAGCATGGAGGATGTCGATATGGGTGGAGCTGCAAAACTCTAAGGGGCAGAAAACGCTAGTGGGTGTTGTGTACAGGCCACCTAACAGTAGTATTGGAGTTGGGGATGGCATCAAACAGGAAATTAGAAGTGCGTGCAACAAGGGTAAAACAGTTATAATGGGTGACTTCAATCTGCATATAGATTGGGTGAATCAAATTGGCAGGGGTGTCGAGGAAGACGATTTCTTGGAATGTATGCGGGATAGTTTTCTAAACCAGCATGTGGAGGAACCAACGAGAGAGCAGGCTATTCTAGACTGGGTATTGAGTAATGAGGAAGGGTTAGTTAGCAGCCTTGTTGTGCGTGGCCCCTTGGGCAACAGTGACCATAATATGGTTGAGTTCTTCATTAGGATGGAGAGTGACATAATTAAGTCAGAAACAAGGATTCTGAACTTAAACAAAGGTAACTTTGAAGGTATGAGCCGTGAATTGGCCAAGATAGACTGGCAGGTGAGTCTTAAAGGGTTGACAGTGGATGTGCAATGGAAGGTATTTAAAGACTGCATGGATGAAGTACAAACATTTTTCATACCAGTTTGGCAAAAGAATAAATCAAGGAAGGTGGTGCATCCGAGGATAACGAGGGAAATCAGGGATAGTCTAAAAACTAAATATGAGGCATACAAATTGGCCAAAAAAAAGCAGCCTACCAGAGGACTGGGAGAAATTCAGAATCCAGTAGAGGAGGACAAAGGGCTTAATTAGGAAAGGGAAAATAGATTACGAAAGGAAACTGGCAGGAAACATAAAAACTGACTGCAAAGGTTTTTATAGATATGTGAAGAGAAAGAGACTAGTTAGAACAAATGTTGGTCCCTTGCAGTCAGAAGCAGGTGAATTGATCATGGGGAACAAGACATGGCAGACCAATTGAATAACTACTTTGGTTCTGTCTTCACTAAGAAAGGCAAAAATAATCTGCCGGAAATAGCAGTGGACCGGAGGTCAAATAAGATGGCGGAACTGAGTGAAATCCAGGTTAACCGGGAAGTGGTGTTGGGTAAATTGAACGGATTAAAAGCCGATAAATCCCCAGGGCCAGATGGTCTGCATCCCAGAGTGCTCAAGGAGGTAGCCACGGAAATAGTGGATGCATTAGTGATAATTTTTCAAAACTCCTTAGATTCTGGAGTAGTTCCTGAGGATTGGAGGATAGCTAATGTAACCCCAGTTTTAAAAAAAGGAGGGCGAGAGAAAGCGGGGAATTACAGACCAGTTAGTCTAACATCGGTAGTGGGGAAACTGCTAGAGTCAGTTATTAAAGATGGGATAGCAGCGCATTTGCAAAGTGGTGAAATCATTGGACGGTCAGCATGGATTTACAAAAGGTAAATAATGTCTGACGAATCTTATAGAATTTTGCGAGGATGTAACTAGTAGAGTGGATAAGGGAGAACCAGTGGATGTGTTATATCTGGACTTTCAGAAGGCTTTCGACAAAGTCCGACATAAGAGATTAGTATATAAACTTAAAGCACACGGTATTGGTGGTTCAATAATGATGTGGATAGAGAACTGACTGGCAGACAGGAAGCAAAGGGTAGGAGTAAACGGGTCCTTTTCAGAATGGCAGGCAGTGACTAGTGGGGTACCGCAAGGCTCAGTGCTGGGACCCCAACTATTTACAATATACATTAATGATTTGGACGAGGGAATTCAATGCAACATCTCCAAATTTTCAGATGACACCAAGCTGGGGCGCAGTGTTAGGTGTGAGGAGGATGCTAGGAGGCTGCAGGGTGATTTGGATTGGCTGAGTGAGTGGGCAGATGCATGGTAGATGCAGTATAATGTGGATAAATGCGAGGTTATCCACTTTGGTGGCAAAAACATGAGGGTAGACTATTATCTGAATGATGGCAGATTAGGAAAAGGGGAGATGCAACGAGACCTGGGTGTCATGGTACACCAGTCATTGAAAGTAGGCATGCAGGTGCAGCAGGCAGTGAAGAAAGCAAATGGTATGTTAGCGAAAGGATTTGAGTATTGGAGCAGGGAGGTTCTACTGCAGTTGTACACGGTTTTGGTGAGACCACACCTGGAGTATTGCGTACAGTTTTGGTCTCCAAATCTGAGGAAAGACATTCTTACCATAGAGGTGGTTCAGAGAAGGTTCACTAGACTGATTCCTGGGATGTCGGGACTTTCATATGAAGAAAGACTAGATAGACTCGGCTTGTACTCACTGGAATTTAGAAGATTGAGGGGGGATCTTATAGAAACTTACAAAATTCTTAAGGGGTTGGACAGGCTAGATGCAGGAAGTTGTTCCCGATGTTGGGGAAGTGCAGAACAAGGGGTCACAGTCTAAGGATAAGGGGGAATTCCTTTAGGACCGAGATGAGGAAAACATTCTTTACACAGAGAATGGTGAGTCTCTGGAATTCTCTGCCACAGAAGGTCGTTGAGGCCAGTTCATTGGCTATATTCAAGAGGGAGTTGGATGTGGCTCTTGTGGCTAAGGGGATCAGGGGGTATGGAGAGAAGGCAGGTAAGGGATACTGAGTTGGATGATCAGCCATGATCATATTGAATGGCGGTGCAGGCTCGAAGGGCCGAATGGCCTACTCCTGCACCTATTTTTCTATGTTTCTATGTTTCTATGTAACCCGGGTTCGATCCTGACCACGGGTGCTGCCTGTACGGAGTTTGTACGTTCGCCGTCTGACCTGTGTGGGTTTTCTCCGGGTGCTCCGGTTACCTCCCACACTCCAAAGACGTACAGGTTTGTAGGTTAATTGAATTCGGGAAAATTGTAAATTGTCCCTAGTGTGTGTGGGATAGTGTTAGTGTGCGGGGATCGCTGGTCGGCGCGGACTGGGTGGGCCGAAGGGCCTGTTTCCGCGCTGTATCTCTAAACTGAACTAAAGAAGTATAAATGTAACTTGAACTTGAACTAAAAAACCTAAACTTCACTGAAATGTATAGCTTGAAAACTTCCATCAGATTCAGAGTTATAGGTCTGCGACAGAACTTGCAAATAAAAAAAAAAGAGGTCTTAATTTCAATGCATTACCAAGTCATTTCCAAAGTTAAAAAGAAGACTTGCTGTGAAGATCACATCGACATGAAGGACTTCTTAAAATAACCTAATTATAGGTTCTCTGTCAATTGACAGAGTTGGAGCGGTAGTGCAGTTTAATTTAAACTTCAGATCAGTAATTGTTCACCAGTTCATATACGAGATCAAGTCGGGGATTATATTAGCAGATGTTTAATGGAATGGAATGTTTCATCGTCAAATGTGACAAGTCACAGTCAAATTCTTTGCTTGCTCGCCCAAGTCACCTCATAAACGGCACTGACAAAGTTACAAAGTACCCTCGCGCCAGGTCCTCCTTTGTTCTCCCCCCCTTCACCCCCCACCCCCCCCCGCGGTTCCCCTGCACCAGCTCTTCCATTGTTCTCCACCCCCCCCCCCCCAAGGCCGTTCCCCCACGCCCTCGTCGACCGCTGACCCACGAGGCCCCACCGACTCGCAAGACCCCGCCGCGAGGAGAGACTGTCCTGACCCGTGAGATCCCACTGACCCACGAGGCCCCACCGCCCCAGTCACGCTCCACCACCCGGCTTCCCCGTGGCCTCCTGGGAGGCGTCTGCGTTTCATTAACAATGTTCACTTTCACACAAAAAAAATTGTCCGAAAAAGTGTTGATCCCTACAGACAACCTCCACATTCCAAGTTGTCTCGCCCGAAATATATGCCCTTAATGCAAGTCTCTGGTGAGGCAAATTTATGCAATGAAGTGCCACCGTGAGAAACCGATTATTCCAACACAACAATTCAAGCTGAAAGACAACTTGAAAATGAGTTTACTCTAGACTGGAACCACCTGTGCTATTCCTCCATTTGCTAAACTTACTAAAAATAAAATGAATATAGCTACAAACCAGGCATGCACTTTTTAATTCATGTTTGTGCTGCCAAACAACAGCAAGTGGAAGGATCGCAGGGAAAATGTACGAGGATGTTGCCAGGATTCGAGGGCCAGAGCTATCGGGGCAGGTTGGACAGCTACGACTTTTGGAGAGGTGTATTAAATCATGAAGGGATAGATAGGGTAAATGCACAGAGTCGTTTACCCAGAGTAGGGGGATCAAGAACCAGAGGACATAGTGGGGAAAGGGGAAATGTGAGAGGGAAAAGATTTAATATGAAATTATGGGGCAAGTTTGTCCACACTGCGGGTGGTCAGTGTATGGAACGGGGTAGTTGAGGCAGACGCTATAACAACATTGAAAGTGCATTTGGGAAGTTACATGGATCGGAAAGGGTTAGAGGGATAATGGTGCAAATGCAGGCAGGTGGGACTAGCGCAGATGGGGCAACATGGGCAAGTTGGGCTGAACGGCCTGTTTCCACACTGTATGCCTCTAGCTACGTGTCAACATTTCTTCAGTGGTTGCACATTTGGATACCTGGAGAATGGAAAAGATATTTAACACCTGCCAATTTTCTTTCCCCAAATTAAGACGGAGCAAGATAATTACACATACACTCGCTCACAGTGATGGCAGAAGAGAGTCTCGCGTAAGCGTCCTCATTCATGTAATTGCTTGAATTAATGATAAATGCATGCATGCAAGACCATCAGACGTAACCAGAAATAAAGTTGGCACGGGCTTCAATGTTGGGAAGCAGGCCAAAAACCACAGCAGGACTGTCAGCGTGAGGCAGAGCCAAGACGGTAACCAGCGTGGGTAAGTAAAGGGATGCCCTACAGGTAGGGTTGCTGCCTTACAGCACACCTGACCCGGGTTCGATCCTGACTACAGGTGCTGCCTGTGCGTTCTCCCCACGGCCCGTGTGGCTTTTCTCAAGAGTGTTCCGGTTTCCTCCCACACTCCTAAGACGTGCGGGTTTGTAGGTTTTTTAGCTTTGGTAAAGATTGTAAATTGTCCCCAGTGTGTGTCGGATAGTGCTAGTGTACGGGGCGATCGATGGTCGACGTCGACTCAGTGGGCCGAAGGGCCTGTTTCTGTGCTGTATCTCTAAACTAAACTAAAAGGTATTCAATGCCTCTTGGGAAGGTGATTTGTAATTATCTCAATGTTGTGTTGTGTGCAATGATTTTGTTAACGTATGTTTACACCCAAATTAATATTCCTGGTGAAAAAAACCTTAAAACAATGAAATATTTCTTCATATTTAAGACCCATGTTTCCAGTTTTAATTTTTGCTTTGTATACAGGGTGGCAGGGTGGCATACCGGTAAAGTGGCTGCCTTACAGCGCACGAAACCTGGGTTCGATCCTGACTACGGGTGCTTGTCTGTGTGGGTTTTGCCCGAGAACTTTGGTTTCCTCCCACACTCCAAAGACGTACAGTTTTGTAGGTCAATTGGCTTGGTATAAATGTAAAACATGTTCCTAGTGTGTGTAGGATAGTGTTAATAGTGTGTGGGAATCGCAGACTCGGTGGGCCGAAGGGCCTGTTTTCGCGCTGTATCTCTAAAGGAAACTACAAAAGAAAAGATTCATCATCCTAGGTAGACAAAAATGCTGGAGAAACTCAGCGGGTGAGGCAGCATCTATGGAGCGAAGGAATAGGTGACGTTTCGGGTCGAGACCCTTCTTCAGACTGAAGTAGGGTCTCGACCCGAAACGTCACCCGGTCCTTCTCTCCAGAGATGCTGCCTCACCCGCTGAGTTTCTCCAGCATTTTTGTCTACCTTCGCTTTTTCCAGCATCTGCAGTTCTTTCTTAAACAGATTCATCATCCTGATTGGTATTGTAACCAGAGAATGGTAAATGGTGGTGCAACTGCTCCTCTTTCCATCTACCCCCCCCCCCCCCCCCCCCCGCCCCAAACGAACAGAATTACTGCCCTGACAATGGAGCACATACAACCACAGAGCAACAGTACTGCAGCCAGCAATGTATTTGAGTCACAACAACTTTGCCAGACATGGTGATGATCAAAACAGAAATTCCTGGAAGAGTCTGTTCCGGGAAGCCAACCTACATCCAAGTTCCTGAAAGTACGGTACCATCCCTTTTAAAGATATGTAGGTTGCAACGTTTTCTTGGAACAAAGATTAACATAGATCAACAAGTATGTCAATTAAGTATGTAGCAGGTACTGTCAATTCTTCTTTATGTAATCCAAACAATAAAAACAAAACCCAGATACATGACATAATACAGAAACAAGGAACTGCAGATGCTGGTTTATACCGAAGATGGACACAAAGTGCTGGAGTAACTCAGTGGGTCAGGCAGCCTCTCTGGAGAACATGGACAGGTGAGGTTTCAGGTAGAAGGGTCCCAACCTGAAATGTTATCTGTCCATGTTCTCCAGACTGCCCCGCTGAGTTATAGCCCTGTCCCACGGTACGAGTTCATTCCAAGAGCTCTCCCGAGTTTAAAAACAAACAAACTCGTGGTAAGCATGGAGAATGAACGTAGCGGGTATGTCGGAGCTCGGGGACGTCTCTTAGCGCTAACGGCAGGTACTCGGGAAGACTCGTGAAGATTTTTCAACATGATGAAAAATGTCCACGAGAGCCCCGAGTACCGACGAGCGGCCATTACCGTAAATCTCCGAGTTCGAATCAGGGCAAACTCGGGAGAGCTCTTGGAATGAACTCATACCGTGGGACAGGGGTTTAACTCCAGCACTTTGTCCATCTTCGTTATAAACCAGCATCTGCAGTTCCTTTCTACACTAATCGTCGTGGGGCAAGTGCAGCAGGGAAGAGGAGGCTTTGGCCTTACGACAAGTAAACCAACTTGGCGAAAGGCCACAACATCAGAGCGGAGGACATTGGTGGTTGAGGAGGTGCGGCGACAGGAGGAGGCCGCAAGAAGTGCAAAGGCGGTCTCGCTTGCCAAACAGGGGCAATGGATGCAGTGGGAAGGTGTGGAGCGGAGGAAGATCAGCTGGAAAGACCTATGGGAAATGGGAATCGAGCAAGATCAGCTTCATCATCAGAGCGACATACGACGTCCTTCCATCACCAAAGAACCTCAATCAGTGGTACGGCGAGGATCCAGCCTGTGCCCTCTGCCCAACTCCAGCGACCCTCAAACACATCATGGTAGGCTGCAAGACAGCCTCACGCAAGGGAGATACACGTGGAGGCATAATCAGGTATTAAAAAGCCTGGCAACAGCCCTTGAGAACAGGCTGTGTGCGACCAACTCCTTGCCTCCGAGAGCAAGCAACCCCTCCCACTTAAGGGCGACAACCTTTGTCCGAGAAGGACAGAAAACACCAAAACATCCTTCCACTAGATCAGAAGAAGGAAACCTATGCAGGGCCCGTGACTGGAGGATGCTGGCGGACATCGGCCGACAACTAATCTTTCCACCTGAAATTGCTTCAACCAACCTCAGGCCAGATTTGGTGTTCTGGTCCCTTTCACAGAAGACTGCTTACATCATAGAGCTCACAGTTCCATGGGAGAACTCTGTTGTGGAGGCCTATGAGCGTAAGAAGCTGCGCTACACAGAGCTTGCAGCAGAGGCAATGCAGCGTGGCTGGAACATCAACGTTTATCCAGTTTGAAGTGGGATGCAGAGGATTTGTTGCGTCATCTACCATCAGACTGCTGAAGGAGCTTGGAATCCACGGTCAGGCTCCGCAGAAGACCATAAGATCACTCTCAGACGCGGCTGAAAGAAGCAGCTGTTGGATTTGGCTCAAGCGGAAAGACCCATGCTGGGCCCCAAATGCGTCATGGTGAATCTTTGAGGCAGTTTGACACGGGACACACGCTGAGGGCTGATCATCCTGCAGCGGGCCGCCCTTGTGGAGGGTGTATAGTGATAAAAGGCCGAAACACCCAGTGATGCAAGGGTACACTACTGATGATGTGTCCTGTGCCCAGCTGTCCTGAAGGTTACCCAGGCCAAGATATACGTATACGTACCCCCCCCCCCCCCCCCTGATGTTGAGCGTCCACCACTCTCAGCAATCAATGAATGTCGTGAAATGCTCCCCACCTACTGGCACAAGGGACTTCTTAACATCTAGTCCTGTGTATTTGATTCTCATCCCACTTTATTCTCCCTGTGGTCCAAGCACCTCCTCCCCGGTTTCTCCCATTTACTGACACATTGGGGAACATATCCACCTGCCCATGAATCCACTAACCTGCATGCTCTTTTCACTGTACCATCGTGACAATAATAAACCTAAACAATGCGGTCGCAGAATGTGCAAACTCCACTGAGACAGCACCAAAGGTCAGGATTGAACCAGAGTCGCAGCAGCTGCAAGGCAGCAATTCTGTGAGCTGTACCACCTTGTTCCAAACCGGAATTATAAGGGAACCAAACTGATCTTTGGATGAAGTGCAGTTATCCAACATTGCTGCTGTAGAACGACTGATGTCAACTCTTAATTATTGTAGGTAGGTCAACTTTCTCCGTGACTATTCTCCCGTTCATTTACCTTCAGTCACTCATCAGTTCATAGGTCATGGGAGCTAGGACATTCGGCCCATCAAAGATCGAGTCTACTCCGCCATTCAATGACGGCTGATCGATCTTTCCCTCAGAAGCCCATTCTCCTGCCTGCTCCCCGTTGACCCCGACGCTTCAGCGCCTCACAGACCGATACAAGATGCTCGCACTTTTCCAACACTTTTTCCTTATGGAATTAATCAGCTGCTGCAGTTGATAAAGAAATAAGCAATTGCAAAAATAGAAAACAGATCAGCTTCTTCCAATTAACATTCTAGCGTGGAAGGAAAGAAACCACGTTGGAAATTAACCAAGGGAATAGTAACATGGTGGTTATGTTTCTGCATCAGTAATCCAGCGGTCTGGATAAGGTTCAGTCACAGCAGTCTGAACACTACTGGGCTAGATTACTGCAGAGGTCTGGCTCGTTCCAGAGCTTACTATCCCAACACAGTCTGACTCATCCAGATCCAGACACACTCATCACAGTCTTCTAAAAGCCCAACATGAACTAGGCTCAAGGATGAGGTTGAGAGGAGAAATGTAGATCAGCCATGATCGAATAGCGGAGCAGACTCGATGAGCCGAATGGGCCTACGTCTGCTCCCATGTCTCATGGTCTAAGAACCGCATTCCTAATAGTTCAACAAGCCACACATTTCTATGGCACAATTAAACAAGATCAAATGGACTGCTTGACATTCACCCAACCCTGAATAGTCACATAATAAAGACACAACCGGCCCACTAGATGGTACGTAACATAAGCTTTTCCCTCGACCTCGGTACACGTGGTGGAGAAGCTCGTGTGGTCCTGAGATCCTGAGAGCGATGCCGTCTGGAGCCATGCTCCTGGTAGGGCCACCCATGGTGGTAAGGTCGAGGGGGAGGACTCTGACAAAGACCTCAACGGTGGAACAGGCGGAGGACGATGGCTGACCTTAGTGGAGCGTCACAACGGCTGGGAAGGTGGATGAAGGCTGCAGCAGAAATAGGTCTCCAGTCGTCTTGGACTCCATGCCACTGGATCCTGACCGAGATCTGTCAAGGACCTTGTGGTGGCTGTCTGCGACCAGTCTCTCCATGTTAAAGGCGTCCTCCAACCCTGAAGACACCCATGGTCAGCCATGACCGAGGGAGGGGGGGGGGGGGAAGGGCTATATTTAAACTAACCTAAGTTGGTTTAAGTACATCTATAAATGTGGGACAAAGCCTATACTGGAGTGCTACTCCAACAGATCATAGGACACCTTAATCCCACCATGCTCAACAATGGTCTTGTCCAGGAGACAAGCCATCCACTTTCAACATTCAACTATAAAGTACTGTGGTAGCAGCCAGCATCATCATCCATACTGGGAACAAAATCTGTTTATATAGAGTCATTGAGCCATACAGCATGGGAACAGGCCCTTCAGCCCAACTTGTCCATGCCGTCCAACATGCACCAACTACACTAGTCCCACCTCCCCGTATTTAGTCCATATCTCTCTGAACTTTTTCTATCCATGTCCAAATGTCTTTAACATTTTTATATACGGCAGAAGAAGATGCCCAGAGCAGCATCAAATTTCCACGCCTTACTGACACATCATAGAATTAAATCCAGTCCAGAAGAGAGATATTCTGAGCCATTACATGTGGGAAATAGCTTTGCCATTTAATCCACACTAGATTTTCTTCCACTTATTCACGTTTACTATTCTGCTCTATGGCCATTAAGTGGCGTGACAAAGTGAAACTGGATGACTGTAAACGTGGGTTTGTTTTATGTGTGCAAAAATTTAATTTCCCTTCAAACAGCCACCATCGGTAGCTGAGGCCCCATTTCGCCGCGCCTCTTTCTCAAACATCTGCCTCAGGCTTGCATGAGTCATTGCTAAAAAACTTCAGAAAGTTCTGAAAAAAATTCAGAATATAGCCACCGTTGGTCGTACTCTATAGGAAGCAGGACCCACGGCCGTTTTACGGCCCTAGATATGTCATCCCACAAATTCCTCCATAAAGGTTTCCAAGTGGAAAATGCAGGGGAAATTTGGAATGGCATTAACCTACAGTAGGTGCACGGTCAACAGTTTAGTTCCTTGCCAAACGTTTCAGTTTTTTCTCTCCACAAGCCCACAGCAAAATCACAACACAATTAATATGGTTTTATTTTAATCACTCTCTGAAGTTTAGTTCAGTTTAGAGACACAGCGCGGAAACAGGCCCTTCGGCCCACCGAGTCCGTGCCGATCAACGATCCCCCCCACACTGGGGTAGACTGTCAGAACCTTTTTCCCCCAGAGTGGAAATGTCTAACATTAGAGGGCACAGGTATTAGTTGAAGGGGTCGAGAGTTTAACGGAGATGCGAGGGGCTTTTTTTTTTAATTATTTTTTTATTTTTTACAGACACACAGAGTGTGGGGGCTGGAGCACACTGCCAGGAGTAGTGGAGGAGACGAACACATCAGTGGCATTTAAGAAGCTTTTAGATAGTCTCACGGAGGTCTTTGGCCAGCACGGTGGTGCAGTGGTAGAGATGCTGCCTTACAGCGCCAGAGACACAAAGAAACATAGAAAATAGGTGCAGGAGGAGGCCATTCGGCCCTTCGAGCCAGCACCGCCATTCATTGTGATCGTGGCTGATCGTCCCCTATCAATAACCCGTGCCTGCCTTCTCCCCATATCCCTTGATTCCACTAGCCCCTAAAGGCCGATCGAACTCTCTCTTAAATCCATCCAGTGATTTGGCCTCCACTGCCCTCTGTGGCAGGGAATTCCACAAATTCACAACTCTCTGGGTGAAAATGTTTTCTGGGTTTTCTGCAAGATCTATGGTTCCCTCCGATGCACCAAAGAGGTGCAGGTTTGTAGGTTCATTGGTCTGCTATCAGTGTAAATTGTCCCTAGTGTGTGTAGGACAGTGCACGTGTGCGGGGGATCGCTGGTCGGTGCGGGCTCGGTGGGACGAAGGGCCTGTTTCTGCACTGTAAACTAAACTAAACTAAACTAAACTAAAGTGCAGGGAATGGAGGCAAATGGAGCACGTAACAGGCAGATGGGATCTGCTTATCTTGGCATCATGTTCGGCGCAAGCGTAGTCGGGGACGAACGCGGATCCCTGGCGCTGGAAAGCAGCAGCTCTACCGCTGCGCCATTGTGCCGCCCATTTACAAGTCTTCAGAGTTCGCCCCGGGGGGGGGGGGGCGCATCCTACGAGATGGAGTACAGGAAGGAGAGAGAGTGTGTAGTAGCAGGGTGTCAAAACAACTACCTCGCCGTCAGTGTCCGCGGAACAACGGAGCTAGTTGTCAACTTCAGGAAGCAGGGCAGATCCCCGTCTGTATCAATGGCGAAGTGGGGGTGGTCAAGAGTTCAGTTTAGTTTATTGTCACGTGTACCGAGGTACAGTGAAAAGATTTTTGTTGCGTGCTAACCAGTCAGCGGAAAGACAATACGTGATTACAATCGAGCCATTCACAGTGTACAGACACATGATAAGGGAATAACGTTTAGTGCAAGGTAAAGCCAGCAACATCCATTCATGGATAGTCCAAGGGTCATCAAAGAGGTAGATAGTAGTTCATCACTGCTCTCTGGTTGTGGTAGGATGATTCAGTTGCCTGATAACAGCTGGGAAGAAACTGTCCCTGAATCTGGAGGTGTGCATTTTCACACTTCTGTACCTTTTGCCCGAGGGGGGGGGGGGAAGAGGGAGCGACCAGGGTGCGACTGGTCCTTGATTATGCTGCTGGCCACATATGATGGTACAGATACATGATAAAGGGAATAAGGTGAATAACGTTTAGTGCAAGATAGAGTCCGATCTACGATAGTCCGAGGGTCTCCAATGAGGTAGATGGCAGCTCAGGACTGCTCTCCAGTTGTTGGTGCGATGGTTCAAGTTCCAAGGTGTAAATTGCACCAACAATTTGCACTGGTCCAACCACATTGACACTATAGCCGAGAAAACTCACTGGTCCTGCAGAAAGCCAAGGAAATGTGGCACGTCTCCAATGAGGGGACAGGTATTAGGTGAGTGGGGCAGAGTTTGAAGCAGTTGTGGGGGGCAAGTTTTTTTCCTAAACACAGAGGGTGGTGAGTGCCTGGAACACACTGCGGGCCAATGGTTGAAACGGGTATTTTATTTACAGACATTTAAAAGACTTTTGGAAAGGTTGCAAGGGAGGTGTATCAGAACGATGGTTACTCAAAAAGCTGGAGAAACTCAGCGGGTGCAGCAGCATCTAAGGAGCGAAGGAGATAGGCGACGTTTCGGGTCGAGACCCTTCTTAGAACGATGCCTGGATTAGGGGTTATTAGGTACAGGGAATGGTTGTACAGACTTAGATTGGTTTCTTCGGAACGCTCGGAAGTTGCTGGGAGACCTGATAGAAGAAATATGGCAGGCAGAGATGGGTAGACAGTCAGCACCTTTTCACAGGATGGAAAAATCAAATACTAGATCATCATCGTTGAAAACGTTAGCGACGCAGCGGCGCTGGTTTCCGACGGGAACGGTGACGGACGCACCACACATCTCCGTCCTCCAGTTCCTGCGGACTTCCGCCGCTGGAAGTACAGGATGTTGGCGTGTGTGTGCGCTTTATCATCGTTCCTTACAATGCCGTGTACGACAGCGATCGCAACTTCTACTGAAGTGTGGACGGCCGTTGGCTCGCTAGGAGCTCACCCGCCCTTTGACAGGTCTTGTTTTTGGTCCTGCTGGGGGTCCACAGCCCCCTCCTCACCCGGCAAACCAGGTGGGGGAGACGGTTTAGTCGCCGACTATCCGAACTTGGAGCAGGTAGCACGGGATTACATGGTACCCGTAGTGGGGGGGGGGGGGGAGTAGATGGTATGGATTTAAGGTGAGAGGGGCAAAGTTTAAAAGGAGATGTGCGGGGCTTTATTTTTAATCTACAGGGTTTGTGAGTGCCTAGAATTCCCTGCTGGAAATGATGGATGAAGCAGATATGTTAGTGGCATTTAAAAGACTTTTGGATAGGCTTACGGATCTGCAGTGAATAGGCCATAGAACAGCTCAGCACCGGAATGGGCCCCACGGCAAACATGATGCCCAGCTAAACTGAGCTCATCTGCCTGCACACGATCCATATCCCTCCATTCCCTGCACTTCCATGAGCCTATCCTAAAGCCTTTTAAATGCCACTATCGTATCTGCCTCCACCACCTCCCCTGGCAACGCAATCCAGGCGTCCACCACTCTCTGTGTAAAAAAAACTAGCCCCAAGCTTCTCATCAAACTTTCCCCCTCTCATCTTATAGCTAGCTACTCCCTCTAGTGTCGGAGAGGAGTAGAGAGAACGTGCAGGTAGATCAATAGACAATAGACAATAGGTGCAGGGGTAGGCCATTCGGCCCTTCGAGCCAGCACCGCCATTCAATGTGATCATGGCTGATCATCCCCAATCAGTACCCCGTTCCTGCCTTCTCCCCATATCCCCTGACTCCGCTATCCTTAAGAGCCCTATCTAGCTCTCTCTTGAAACTATCCAGAGAACCGGCCTCCACCATGCTCGGAGGCAGAGAATTCCACAGACTCACAACTCTCTGTGTGAAAAATCAGTGACGGCCTTGGCATCAGCGCAGACATGTGGGCCGAGGGCCTGTTCTTGTGCTGGATCATTCTATGTCTCTTTTCAATTTATACAGATACATCCTATCCAGATGTGTCACCGCTTGGAAAGGCAATTACTCTGCCCAAGACGAAGAAATTGCAGAGAGTTGTGAAGTTGGTTCAATTCACAATAAGTCACTATTTAAGATGAAGATGAAAAGGAATTTATTCTTTAATGGCCATGAATTATTGGAATTCTCACCTGAGAACTGTGGGGGCTAAATTATCAAATATGTACAAAATCCTGAGAGGAATAGATTGGGTAAACACAGTCTCTTGCCCAGATCAAGGGGAAATAGATAACCAGAGGACATAGGTTTAATGTGTGGGGGGAAAGATATAATAGGAACCTGAGGGTAACCTTTTCACACAGTGGGTGGTGGGTGTATGGAACGAGCTGCCGGAGGAGGTAGTTGAGGCAGGGACTATTGAGACGTTTATGAAACATGTAGACAGGTACATGGATAAGAAGGATACGAGCCAAATGCAGGCAGGTGGGACCAGTACAGATGGGACAAGTTGGCCGGTTTGGGCTGGTTGGGCCAAAGGTTCTGTTTCCGTGCTGCAAGATTCTCTGACTAAATATATTCAAGGCAGACAGAACCAGATTATTGATCTTTGGGCACAATAGAGCTTTTGGAAGCAGGTAGGTAAACGAGGCTGAGGCCAACATCGGATCAGCCATGTTCTAAATGAAAGGTGGAACAAAAATCAAAGGCAAAGACCAGAACTATTCAAAAGCCGATGCTCTACCTGTTGTCTGAAGGTCTATCATGCTTTTCAGCAAGTCTAATTTGTTGAGCTTTTGCAAACGTTAAAGTTTCATTATTTTTGCCTTTTGCAAGCAGACATGTCTAAAAAAACATTATATCCCAATAAGATCTTCTATGATAGGCACAAAAAGCTGGAGTAACTCAGCGGGACAGGCAGCATCTCCGGTGAGAAGGAATGGTTGACATTTCGGGTCGAGACCCTTCTTCAGTCTCGACCCGAAACGTCGCCCATTCCTTCTCTCCAGAGATGCTGCCTGTCCCGCTGAGTTACTCCAGCTTTCTGTGCCTATCTTCGGTTTAAACCAGCATCTGCAGTTCCTTCCTACACAAGATCTTCTATTGTTCTACTCCTAAGCGGAACCAGGTGTCAAACAGAAGCAGAACCATTCAGATGGCGAACGCAATGCCAGACCAGGAGGCTGCACAGTGCAACTTGAGAATTAGTATGTAGATGGGGCAGAAAGGGTCGTGGCGGAAATGGTTTGCTGGAAGTCCAATAATTGAAGATCTGAAGCTCAAGATTGATGGAAATACTCCTGCAGCTGCATCAGTAGCAAAGATCAGATGATGGACACAAAAAGCTAGAGTAATTCAGCGGGTAATTCAGCTGGGGACAAGGAATCGGTGACGTTTTGCTGACTTTAGGGTCTGCTGACTTTAGGATCTGCTGGTTATCAAACTAAATGGCCTGTCCCACTTAGGCGATTTTTTCGGCGACTGTCACAGTCGTAGCAGGTCGCCGAAAAACCGGCGACTGGACCCCCCCTATGACAATGTCTACGACAACCTACCACCTGGTCGATGTCAAGCGACGGCAAGCTACCGACAACCGGAGACCCAACCATCGCGGCTTAGGACGTCCACACCTACGACAATCTACGACCACACCGTGACAACCGGAGACCCAACCTACGTCCACCCGCGACAAGCTACGACCAGCAACGACCCTGCCGGCGACAACTGAAGACAACTTAAGACAATTCAGTCGCCGGTACCTGTCGACAGGTGACGTAGGTAGTCGCCAATGGAATTCACCGAAGTCAGCACCTGGCGACAACCGACGTCACCTGGCGACAACCTGCGTCATCCTGGCGACAACCTACGGCAGCAACTATGACAGGAGAAGACAAGCTACGTCAAGCCCACTGTCGCCAAAAAGTTTAGAACATTTCAAAATCCAGCGGCGACCAGAAAAACGTTACGACTCTTTAGGCGACTTGAAGAGACTACTCACGACCATACAGACGTCACCCTGCGACCATGTGACGACAGCCTAGTCGCCTGTTGTGTCAAAAAAAATTGCCTAAGTGAGACAGGCCCTTATGGATAGAGCTGATGATAAAACATGCGAACAAATAGTCACCCAATAACAGTGTTTAAGAAGGAACTGCAGATGCTGGAAAATCGAAGGTAGACAAAAGTGCTGGAGAAACTCAGCGGGTGAGGCAGCATCTATGGAGCGAAGGAAATAGGCAACGTTTCGGGCCAAAACCCTTCTTCAGTCTGAAGAAGGGTTTCGTAATTCCTTTGCTCTATAGATGCTGCTGCACCCGCTGAGTTTCTCCAGCACTTTTGTCCACCTAATAACCGTGACAGGTACAATAATGTATGGAAAGTTGTACCACATGGTTCCACACTTGGATGTGTTATACTTGCAATCCTTTATAATACCCTGGTATTCGTAAGGAAACAAAACCTATCAGGCAGTCTGAAGAAGAAGGGTCTCGACCCGAAACGTCACCTATTCCTTCGCTCCATAGATTACTGCCTCACTCTCTGAGTTTTTCCAGCATTTTTGTCTACTATCAAGCAGTTAAATTGTTAACTGCTAATTACATTAAATTCCGTCCTTCACATAATTTTACAATGAGGAATTAGTTCTCAGATTCGACTTGACAGAAAGTTGACTTGTTTCTTTAATCCATTTAATTGCAAACTACCCAGAAAGACAAACATTAATTTCAAGGACTGTTAATTCCCCAATTTAAAAAAACATCACATCTCCCAATAAGCTTGAAGCGCAACTAATGTCACATGCTGTACCGCAGTTGTTGCAATGATTAATGCGTAAATTGTATAACATTTCTGACCCACAGCAGCAGCACTGACTGAAGGCTCATAATACAACACCACTACGCATTGGGAATACAGTGAAACAGAAAGTACAAACACAGGCAAACAATGCACCCCCACAGAAATAAATGTTTTCAGTGAGGGGATGGGTGGTGACCAAATTATCCAGATGAGATAACTTTGGAGCCATGTAATGAATAGATGATCCACAGTCAGTCCATCGTCCTCTGTGTCTCCGACGGCCGTAAGGTGATGTAGATATCTTCCTCTCCCAGCTTTCTAAAGGGATAAATCCATCCACAACATTCTTGTTCACTCATCCACATATAAAATTATAAAAGGACTGGACAAGCCAGATGCAGGAAAAATGTTCCCAATGTTGGGCGAGTCCAGAACCAGGGGCCACGATCTCAGAATAAAGGGGAGGTCATTTAAGACTGAGGTGAGAAAAAACTTTTTCACCCCGAGAGTTGTGAATTTATGGAATTCCCTGCCACAGAGGGCAGTGGAGGCCAAATCACTGGATGGATTTAAGAGAGAGTTAGATAGAGCTCTAGGGGCTAGTGGAGTCAAGGGATATGGGGAGAAGGCAGGCATGGGTTATTGACAGGGGACGATCAGCCATGATCACAATGAATGGCGGTGCTGGCTCAAAGGGCCGAATGGCCTCCTCCTGCACCTATTTTCTATGTTTCTATCCCCACCCACACCGACACTTCTCTGTACCTTCCCAAACCCAGCCCCCTTTCCTTCCTTCCCACCACCAAGCAACAGAAAATACTCCAAACCAGTGAAGAAAAGGCTTTCTTTGTTTAGTTTAGAGACACAGCAGGGAAACAACCCACTCGAGCCCACATGGGTCCACGCCGACAATAGACACAAAATACTGGAGTAACTCAGCAGGAGTTACTCATGAGAGGAATAAATCGGGTAGATGCACAGAGTCTTTTACCCAGAGTAGGGGAATCGAGGACCAGAGGACATAGGTTCAAGGAGAAGGGGAAAAGATTTAATAGGATTCCAGGGGGTAATTTTTTCACAGAAGGTGGTGGGTGTATGGAACGAGCTGCCAGAGGAGGCTGGAACTATCCCATTTCTTAAGAAACAGTTGGACAGGTACATGGATAGGACAGGTTTGAAGGGTTATGGACCAAGCGGAGGCAAGTGGGACTAGGGTAGATGGGACATTGTTGGCCGGTATGGGCGAGTTGGGCCGAAGGGTCTGTTTCCACACTGTATCACTCTGTGACCTCTATGACAGGCAGCAACTCTGGAGAGAAGGAACGGTGACGTTTCGGGTCAAGGCCCTTCTTCAGACTTCAGTCCACGCCGACCATCGATCACTCGTTCACACTAGTTCTACGCTATCCCATTTTTGCATCAATTTTGTTTAGTTTAGTTTAGAGATACAGCGCGGAAACAGGCCCTTCAGCCCACCGAGTCACCCCATACACAAAATCCATCCTACACACCCTCAACAAGTGCATTTTTTACTAAAGCCAACAAAACTGTACGAGTGTGGGAGGAAACCAGAGCACCCGGAGAAAACCCACATGGTCACGGGGAGAAGGTACAAACTCTGTGCGCACAGCATCCGTAGACAGGATCGAACCCGTGTCTCTGGTGCTGTAAGGCAGCCACTCCACCGCTGCGCCACCGTGCCATCCAGTTCTCTACTCGCTACACACTAGGGATCGTTTACAGCGGCAACTTAACCTACAAACCAGCACATCTTTGGGATGTGGGATGAAACCCCAGAGGAAGGCCATGTGGTCACAGGGAGAACATGCCAACTCCACACAGACAGCACCCAAGGTTGGGAGCAAACCCAGGTTTCTGTTGCCGTGAGGCAGTAGCTCTACTGCTGCGCTGCCTCTACTTGCACCACTTCTGATTTATTATATTACATCCAGTGCGGGGATGTAACATAGACCGAGTTATGGAGATACAAGGAACTGCAAATGCTAGTTTACAAAAATAGACAAAGTGCTGGAGTAACACGGTAGGTCAGGCTGGCATCTCTGGAGAGCACGGATAGGCGGACATGACCCGTTCGTTCATGTTCTCCAGAGATGCTGGAGTTGAGTTACGCCATATACTGAGTTATCATGTTGCAGATTGTTCCACTCATGCTGCAAGGGTGCCTGTCCACCACGTTAAAATCTCTATCCCCTCTGAACACTCTTCCATTGAAGCCGAAGGCACTTCACATCATCTAATAGGTGTGGGAGATTGCAACCTTCACGTGGTCCACCCTGTTTCAACAAATGCAATCAACCTGGCGTGCACAAACAGAAGATCAAACAGAACAAGGTCTCGACCCGAAACGTCGCCTATCTCCTCCGCTCCTTAGATGCTGCTGCACCCGCTGAGTTTCTCCAGCCTTTTGTGTAACCCTCGATTCTCCAGCATCTGCAGTTCCTTCTTTAACATCAAACAGAACAAGTTGTTTTACAACTTTAGGCCGTGCACGCCACACGCAAGAAGAAGAAGACATCATCTAATAGTTGAGCCCCGACAACTGCAATTAATCAGTCCAGTCACCCATCTTACATTTCAGCACACTGCCTTTCTCCTTGCTCCTCTGGTATTTCAGATTTCATTTGTTCAGCTCAGTTCAGTTTAGTTTATTGCCACGTGTACCGAGGTAGTCTGCTTCCTGCGTGTGGCGTGCACAGCCTAAAGTTGTAGGTCAACTGGTTCTATTTGATCTTGTTTGTGCTCGTCGGGTTGATTGCATTAGTCGTAACAGGGCGGACCAGGTGAAGGTTGCGATCTCCCGCCCCACCGAGGTACAGTGAAAAGCTTTTTTGCCGCGTGCTATCCGGTCAGCAGAAAGACAATACACGATTACAATCGAGCCGTTTGCAGTGTATAGAAACATGTTAAGGGAATAATGTTTAGTGCAAGGTAAAGCCAGCAAGGTCCGATCAAGGGGTTTAAGAAGGAACTGCAGATGCTGGAAAATCAAAGGTAGACAAAAGTACTGGAGAAACTCAGCGGGTGCAGCAGCATCTATGGAGCGAAGGAAATAGGCAACGTTTCTGGCCGAAACCCTTCTTCAGACTGATGGAGGGTAGGGGGGAGGAGGCCAGGGAGAAGAAAGGAAAAAGGAGGAGGAGGAGCCCGAGGGCTGAGGGAGAGCTGAGAAGGGGAGGAGACAGCAAGGGCTAATAAACCCACTGACTCACATGGCTATCTAGACTACTCTTCATCCCACCCTGCTTCCTGTAAGGACTCCATCCCCTACTCCCAATTCCTCCGTCTACGCCGCATCTGCTCCCAGGATGAGGTGTTCCACACCAGGGCATCGGAAATGTCCTCATTCTTCAGGGAACAGGGGTTCCCCTCCCCTACTATAGATGAGGCTCGCACCAGGGTCTCTAACACTGCTCTCTCTCCCCATCCCCCCACTCGTAACAAGGGCAGAGTCCCCCTAGTCCTCAACTTTCACCCCACCAGCTGTTACATACAACAAATACTCCTCCGTCAGTTTCGCCACCTCCAACGTGACCCCACCACTCGCCACATCTTCCCATCTCCCCCCGTTTGCTTTCCGCAAAGACCTCTCCCTCAATAACTCCCTTGTCAATTCTTCCCTTCCCTCCCGCACCACCCCCTTCCCGGGCACTTTCCCTTGCAACCTCAAGAGATGCTACACTTGTCGCTTTACTTCCCCCCTCGACTCCATTCAAGGACCCAAGCAGTCGTTCCAGGTGCGACAGAGGTTGGCCTGCATCTCCTCCAACCTCATCTACTGCATTCGCTGCTCTAGATGTCAGCTGATCTACATCAGTGAGACCAAGCGGAGGCTTGGCGATCGTTTCGCCGAACACCTCCGCTCGGTCCGCATTAGCCAACCTGACCTCCCGGTGGCTCAGCACTTCAACTCCCCCTCCCATCCCGAATCCGACCTTTCTGTCCTGGGCCTCCTCCATGGCCAGAGTGAACATCACCGGAAATTGGAGGAACAGCACCTCATATTCCTCTTGGGCAGTCTGCACCCTAGTGGCATAAACATTGAATTCTCCCAATTCCATTAGCCCTTGCTCTCTCCTCCCCTTCTCAGCTCTCCCTCAGCCTCCTCCTCCTCCTCCTTTTTCCTTTCTTCTCACCACAACCCCCCCCCCCCCCCCCACCCTCCCTCCATCAGTCTGAAGAAGGGTTTCGGCCCGAAACGTTGCCTATTTCCTTCGCTCCATCGATGCTGCTGCACCCGCTGAGTTTCTCCAGCATTTTTGTCTGCCTTCGATTTTCCAGCATCTGCAGTTTCTTCTTCAATTCAAACAATTCAATTCAATTTCAAATTTAATGATTGCATCAAGTAGACAACGAAATATTTAGTTCTTTATTGGAGTTATTATTACACTGAACGTACTTTTACCCCTGTGTCTGATTCCAATGTCTGCTGGATGTGACAGCTTAAGTGGTTACGGACATACAGAAAACCCGGACTGGACTCTCCGAGATGAACCCGCTCTTCAGATATGAATTATATGAAAGACAGACATAATCAAGAAAGCTAATATGATTAATCTACACGCATCAAACAATGTTATTTGATTTATTTTTTTCAACTTACTTACCAATAAACTAATTATCAAAAAAGATTGAAAATTACTTTGGTCAGATCACATATTCGCCAACTATTTTCTCTGATCTTTGGTTGCATTTGCCAAATTTGCACGTCTTGGAAATCTCTGAAAGTGCTGAATGAAAATGTTTATTATGCTTTTTACATTATCTTCATTTAGGACCTCAGTAATACATGGCTCTAGCACTAGCAATAATATCTCCTCTTTTTTGCATTTCGGTTCTGCATTCTTTCCTGGGATATCAGTAATATATTGGACACCCAGGAACATCTCCACGTCTCAGTCAATAAACAACACAAAGTGCTGGAGTAACTCAGCAGGTCAGGCAGCGTCTTTGGAGAACATGGATAGGAGATGTTTGGAGTCAGGACCCTTTTAGTAGACTCATCAGTCTGAAGAAGGGTCTCAACCCGAATCGTCACCCATTCCTTCTCTCCAGAGATGCTGCCTGTCCCGCTGAGTTACTCCAGCTTTTTGTGTCTACCTTCGATTTAAACCAGCATCTGCAGTTCTTTCCTACCCTTTTCATTTAGTTTAGTTTAATTTAGAGATACCACCTTCTATATGGGGACGATCAGCCATGATCACAATGAATGGTGGTGCTGGCTCAAAGGGCCGAATGGCCTCCTCTTGCACATTATTTTCTATGCGTCTACGTTTCTATGTTTCGGCCCACCGAGTCCACACCGACCAGCAATCCCCATACCCTAGCACTATCCTACCTAATTTACAACTGAAGCCAATTAACCTACAAACCTGTACGTCTTTGGGTTGTGGGAGTAAACCGGAGCACGTGGTCACGGGGAGACCGTGCAAACTCCGTACAGACAGTACCCATGGTCCAGATTGAACCCGGGTCTCTGGCGCTGTAAGGCAGCAACTCTACCACTGGGTCACCGTGCCGACACTTCTTCGGATCTCAGTCAGTTCCCGCATGTGGGATTGATGACATCCTGTATTTCTGTAGCTCTCCAACTTCTCTGCCACAACCGCTGCTGCTCAATGTTTTAGAGATGTCCACTATCTATCGTCTACAGTATCTGCAATACTGTAGGCAGATGGAGTATCTCCATCAGCTATTAGTCAGGTCACCTAAATGGCCAGAAACAGCACCACCGATTCTTAATGGGGAGGCTTAATAAAGTCACAGCATTAAGTGACAGGATGGATGAACTTCTCTTCACAAACAGGCCAAGCTCCCCAAAATATGATTATAGTGCCGAGTGATTGCTTTTCAAATTCAAACATGACCTGGATGTGAAAATGGATTTGACCTTGTGTGTTCTTTGGGTGGATGGCGTAATCACTCTGCCCAATGCTGATTCAATATTTACCAGAGACGATCATTTTTACCTAACATTTTTTTCTTTAGAGATACAGCGTGGAAACAGGCCCTTCAGCCCACCGGGTCCGTGCCGACCTACGATCACCCGCACACTAGTTCTATCCTACACACGGGGGACAATTTACAGAAGCCAATTAACCTACAAACCTGCAGGTCTTTGGATTATGGGAGGAAACCGGAGCACTCGAAGAAAACCCACGTGGTCACAGAGAGAATGTACAAACTCTGTACAGACGGTGCCCGTGGTCAGGATTGAACCCTGGTCTCTAGCACCTTACGGCAGCAACTCTACTGCTGTGCCGCTGTGCCTGCCTTTTGTAGAATGCAATACAGGCTCCAGTAAAGAATGATTAACAGCTGTGCTCAAGCTACAGTACAGTAGAGACAAAGTTCTGAGCACCAGGACAATGTGTTCTCTGCACGTGGGAAGGTATGTCCAGAGAAAGTTAGCTGCCGGTTACTGAAATGAATATTTCAAGTTGATACACAAAGTGAATGCTGCCTATCTACTTGCAGCAGGTGTTCACATTGTAAATTGAGAGCTCTTGTCTTAATCATGACTAATTTGAGAGATGCTATTCTGGCCATAATCTCATAAATCACATCAGCCAGCCATCTACAACAGTTTTCCCAATTAAAGTGTTTCTTGACCATCAAGCTGAAACAATTAGCAAAACACTAATCAATGTTTAAACCGCGTGGAGAGCGCCAGGATTGATCAGTTGGCTTTGATCGGGCAACAAATGGACTCTGCATAATACCAGCATTCATTCAGGAATGAAAAACATTCAAAGCTGCTTCAAGATTATAAATTAGATTACAAGTGCCCGGAAACTACCTAAAACCCAGTTTAAAATTAACACTAGTATTATTCCACTTTCGCATCCACTCCTTACACACTCGGGGCAATTTTCCAAAGCGGGGACTTTGGATCTTCGACCGCCGACCTGCGGCCTACACCATCTTGAAGCCGCGGTCTCCGGTGGGGAGGCACCGATTCACGACTTACCTGGACTTACCTCGTCTGCACATCTGGACGCCCGCAGCGGCGACTGCGGGGGGGTGTGGTCCCGACCACGGGGGAAAATGGAGGAGGACTGACCAAACTTTTGTGCCTTCCACCACATCTGCGGTGGATGTTTGTGTTACATTTTTATTGTGTGTTGTGTGTTCTTTTTTTTATTGTACCGCTGCTGGCAAATTCATTTCACCGCACTTTATGTGCAAGTGACGAATAAAACCGACTTGGCTTGATTGTATACGTGTATCCCACTGTTACCCAAATACAATTTCTTGCTTCCCACAATTAGTATTATAGAGTAGCAAATATGCAAGGTTAACTTTCCTTTCTTACCCAGTTCGAGTAAAAATAACAACTTTTTCCAGTTGATTGGTTGCTGTCCGTGTAGAGTTTGTACGTTTTCCCTGTGATCACGTGGGTCCGTTCCAGGTGCTCCAGTTTCCTCCCACAAAGATGTGGGTTTGTAGGTTAATTGGCTTCGGAAAGTTTCCCCGAGTGTGTTAGGAGTGGATGCAAAAGTGGAATGACATAGAATTAGTGTGGTTAGGTGATCAGTGGTCGGCACGCTGGCCTGAAGGACCCGTTTCCAAGCTGTACCGTTCAATCAGTCAAAACTTATAGAGTCAGGTGTTGCATTCCAATGCAACATTTCCAACTTCAGAATGCTGGAAAAATTGAATGAAAAATTATAACATGCAGGAAGACAAACATTTCCAAAAAAAAAAAACATCCTTCAGTGATGGCTTCAAAAGATGAGGTAAACTAGATTTGTGTATTTAAAAACCAAAACACTGCTGATGCTTAAAAATATGAAAACAATCAGAAAATAAAATGTTCAAAGCTGTAATATACACTGGTCTGCCAATATCTGCGGAGAAACAAGTCACTTGGGCAACGATTCGGGTCCTTCATCAAGGTTTAAGTACATTAATGTATTATTAAAGCTATTAATTTTCAGGTCATTTTCAACATATGCCTCTTATTATTGATTCTAACAATTGGACCATGTATGTAACTCTTAGACCAGGCAGCATCAACCATTCCACCCATTTACTATAAACTGAGAAATAATTTATAGATATTTGAACTAATAACTAATAATTCATACTTTCAAAAGATAAATGCTGATTTTGTTTAGCTCGATTGGCCTTTGGCCATCCAGACAGTTCATCACTTGCATTAATTATATTTGACATCAGCCAGATTTGATCAAACGGTTGTACCTTTAGCTTGAACTGACAAGTTCAAATTTTCTGTGGACCGAGAGGTGAAAGCAAAAATAGCTGCAGAAGGCTTTTTGCAGCCAATTACGGGGCAATATCAAGAAGACACAAGTAACAGCCGGTGCTAAAATTTTGGGTAGAACACAAAATGCTGGATCCATATCCTCCACAGGTATAAAAAAGGAACCGCAGATGCTGGTTGGCAAAAAAGACAAAATGCTGGAGTAACTCAGCAGGTCGGTTAGCATACCTGGTCAACATGAATAGGTGACGTTTCAGGTCGTGACCCTTCCTCAGATTGATTGGGGGGGGGGAAGAAAGATGGGAGAGGAGAGCAAGGGTAAAGCATGGCAGGTAATAGGTTAACACGGGCGAGGGCGGGGGTGTCGATTGGCAGATGGTTGGACAGAGACCAGAGATGCTCCATACACGATGCCTGATCTGCAGAGTTGCTGCAGCACACTGTGTACTATGGAGCAATATAACCTGACTGTTCTTCATCATATGATCACATTATGTCTGAAGATAGTATGGTTTATTCCTGGAAATTGTTTTAATTACTCCAACTTGCATCATGTGCTCGTGTACCAAAGCTGTACGCAGCACATCTATTTCAGGAGTTACGTTGGCAATATATTATGACATGATACATCAACTTACTGCTTCATTTTGTTTTAATCATCTTTAAATATCAGTATGGAGAGAACCACAGAACCATACAGTGCAGGAACAGACCTTTCGGCCCCCAAAGTCCGTGCCAAACGTGATGCCAGGTTAAAACTAAGCGTTTGTGCCTGTACATGATCCATATCCCTCCATTCCCTGCAAAAGACTCCTCAAGGGCCTGTCCCACTTAGGAAATTAAAAAAAAAATAATAATAATATTTTTATTAGAAATAATGTACAGTAGTATAAACCAAGAATAACATAATACATTTCATGTACAACTTCTTGTTTTTAAATTTAATAATAGAAAAGTAACAGAAGCAAGAAAAAGAGAGAGAGAGAAAGTTAGGTAAGGTAGTGATATTAATAGTTTGTGAAAAAGTAGAAAGAGAGAGCCCAGAAAGATGTAAAGCACGAGAAAGAGAAAAAGAAAAAAGAGAAAATATAAAGAAAATAAAATAAAAGGGATGTACCTGCTTCATATCTTTACGCACCCCTCACCCGGTTCTGAAACTGTTTATTTCCAGAGTTATGTTGCACCATATGCTTGTAATAAGTCGATAAATGGAGACCAAATCTTTAAGAATTGGTCAGATTTGCCTGCTAGAACGAATCTCATGTCTTCGAGGTGTAACATTTCAGACATATTTGAAATCCACATTTTAAGCGTTGGTGCGGGTGCATTTTTCCAGAATTTTAGTATACGTTTTTTTGCCGTTATTAAGCCATATTTAAGGAAACTCTTTTGGAACCAAGTCAGCTCAAAGCCAACTTCCATTGTTCCAAAGATAATCAGTTCTGCGTTGGGTTTCAGTTTTATTTTAAATAATTTGGTAAAAATGTCAAAAATGTAATTCCAAAATGTTTGGAGTTTTATGCAAAAGACAAAGGAGTGTGCCATGGTTGCATCTTGAGATAAACATTTATCACAGATGGGGGAGACAATTGGAAAAATTTTGTTCAGTTTAGTTTTCAAGTAATATAATCTATGTAAAATTTTGAATTGAATTAAGATACATTACATTGATACAATACATTAAGAATTAAGATACATTACATTGATCGAGCATTTATGCACATATAGCAAAGTATTTATCCCATCTCTCTTTCGAGATTTTTATAGATAGTTCTTGTTCCCAATCTCTTCTAATTGTGTCAGATGATGGTATTTCTATATTTAGAATGATATTATACAAGTATGATATACTTAGGCAATTTTTTAGGCGACTGTCAAGTCATAACAGGTCACTGAAAAAACGGTGACTGGAACGGTGACTGTCAGAATGGAACACACACACACACATCGCTTCCTTCACCAGCCAGCAGGCGGGGGACAGGGCAAGCGGGGGGAGCGCTGTCTGAGTGAAATTCATATGGTGCAAAGCCAATGTGATACAGACACATACTGCGATGAACAGGAAGGTGGGCGCTTTAATTAAGACAGCTAAAGCACAGTGTTCGGGAAGGGTCACGCAAGTCCTTTAAAAGAGGGGGGAGAGAAGGGGGGAGAAGGGGAAGACAGGGTGGGGAGAAGGAGTGGAGACAACTTTTAAGAAGCCAGCGATACGCGGCTGTGCAGTTCGGCGGACATTAACATTACCGGTCGGTTATCCTTGGTTCTGAAAACTATTGCTTACGTTTTTTTTCCCCCCCAATGAGCCAAATGAAATTCACCGGTCAGCAACTGCTACAACCTGTGAGAATCTACGACCTCCTGGTGACCCACTACTACTGCACCTACGGCACAAGAATTCTCGCTACTCTTCATGGCGGCTTCATTCTGGTCGCCGCTAATGTTTCAAAATAGCGGCGACCAGGACGAAGCCGCAACTAGTTCCGAGAATGCGGGAACTACTCACGGCCGTGAAGGCAACTCCCCGGCAACCACCCTACTCACGACCATGTGGCGACCGCATAGTTTCCTGTAGTTGCCAGAAAAGTGGGACAGGCCCATAAATGCTCCCACTGTATGCGTCTCCACCACCACCCCTGGCAGCACATTCAGGTAGTCACCAATCTCTGTGTAGAAAAATAACTTGTCCCCGCACATCTCCTTTAAATTTTATCCCTCTCACTTTAAAGCTATGAAATAAAATTAAATTCACAGAAATGCAAACTAGTAAATCAAGTGGTAGAGTTTAGCTCATTAAAGGGCCTGTCCCACTGTATGAGTTCACCCAAGCGCTCTCCCGAGTTTAAAAATAAATGTGGATTACGGAAATGACCGAGACCCTGCATTTGGAAAAAATAAGATTTGTCTTAATTGACAAACCAGAACTATTTTTTAAAAATATGGTCTCCATTTATTGAATTAAAAAAAAAGTTAATTGGTTTAACACAAATTTTTTAATTAAAAAAAAAAAGATCTTTATTAGAAGTAATGTACATTACAATGATATAAGCCAAAAATAACATAATACATTTCCTGTACCACTTCTTATTTTGTACTTTAAGATGAACAATAAGAAGAAGAATAGAGAGAGTTAGATAGGATAGTAAGTGCGCGAGAGTGTGATCAGGAAGAGCCCATAGAAGCGTAAGACACAAGAAAGACTAAAAAATAAAAAAATAATAAAAGACAGAAAATACGAGACAGTAAAATAAGCTAAGATAAAAGGGATGTACCTCCTTGGTATCTTTACACACCCCTCACCAGGTCCTGATACCATTTATTTTCAGAGTTGTGTTGCACCCTATGCTTGTAATAAGTCAATAAATGGAGACCAAATCTTTTGGAAATAGTCTGATTTGCCTGCTTGGAGGAATCTCATATCTTCTAGGTGTAACGTTTCGGACATATTTGAAATCCACATTTTTATCGTTGGTGTGGGAGCGTTTTTCCAGAATTTAAGTATACGTTTTTTGGTTTAACACAAAATTAAAGTCACAACTTGAGTTTAGGGTTGGATGAACAACTATACTCAACATCTCCCGGATCTGTCTCCACAATCTTTATATTTGTAACCTCCTTTCCTTCTGGCTCTTCTTTCCTTTCACTTATCTCTTTCTTTTTCACTTATCTATTTCTTTTCTTTAAAAAAAAAACTTTAAAAATTGAAGCTATGTAAGTACTCTGTAACCAGTTTGTCGATTATTATCATTTGTACATATGCTTTTAATACAAAAAAAACAAAAAGAAAACAAGTGTAAGCACGTAGAATGAACGTAGCGGGTATGTCGGAGCTCGGGACGTCTCTTAGCGGCTCGTAACGCTAACGGCAGGTACTCGGGAAACGTGGTAAGCTCGGGAAGACTCGTGAAGATTTTTCAACGTTGAAAAATGTCCACGATAGCCCCGAGTACCTACGAGCGGCCATTACCGTAATTCTCCGAGTTCGAATCAGAGGAAACTCGGGAGAACTTGAATTAACTCGTACAGTGGGACAGCCCCGTTATTCTTGTTGTGCTTTTGACAAAGGTCATGGCAAGGTCCTCTTCAACACAGTGACACAAAATAATGGGTAAGCCAAATTCCACTTTGACACAATAGACAAAAGAGAATGACGCGCCATTCCCAAATTCCTGCGCTTACATTTTATAAATCCCACACCTATTGTCCGTTTAAACCTAAAACAAACTTCAAAGTGAATTTCTTTCAACCCCAGATGCAAGATATCAAAATCTTGTACACGTAATTCTGAAAGAAATATCCGTTTAGTTTTCCACTAACAGGACCAAAACTGATTGTGATCAGGCTTAGTTTTAGGTTAGAGATACAGCATGGAAACAGGCCTTTTGGCCCATCCATCACCCATTTGCCCTCGATCCATGTTATCCCAATTTTGCATCCACTCACTACACACTAGAGCCAATTTTTCAGCTGCCAATTAATCTACAAACATGCATGTCTTTGAGATGTGGGAGGAAACCGAAGCACCTGGAGGAAACCCACATGGCCACAGGGAGAACGTGCAAACTCCACACAGACTGCACCAGAGGGAAGGATCGAACCCAGGTCTGTGGCACAGTGAGGCAGCGGCTCCAGCAGCTGTGCCATTGTGCCTGCCGGCGCTCCAACTAGAAATGAAGGTGATTGTCAAGTTCATTTTACAAGAAATTGGACAAACATTTAATTCTTTTTACTGTTCTTTAAAAAAAATGTTAATTAAGATTAATGATTTGGAGTAAAACGAGCAAAACATAATTTGCCTAATTGAAATATGCACACGATCAGCAATGCAGAAATTATTTAAATATCAGCCTTTTTTTCCAAATATATATTCAAACATAATCTTAAAGAAAATACTTATTGATATAGAAACATAGAAAGCAGGTGCAGGAGTCAGTCATTCAGCACTTTCGAGCCACCACCGCCATTCAATATGATCATATATTTTTGAATCCATAATTTGCAGTAAACATTGCAATTTGTTTAGAAATACAGCATGGTAACAGGCCCTTCAGCCCATTGAGTTCGTACCGACCAGCGATCCCTGCACTTTATCACTATCCTACGCACACGAGGGACAATTTACATTTATGCGAAGCCAATTAACCTACAAACCTGTATGTCACCCGAGTGTGGGAGGAAACCGAAGGTCTCGGAGAAAAGGTCTCCCACGTGGTCACGGGGAGTACGTACAAACTCCGTACAGACAGCACCCGTAGTCGGGATTGAACCCAGGTCTCCAGCGCTGCAAGCATGGTAAGGCAGCAACTCTACCGCTGCGCCACTGTGCCGCCACATACAAGGCACCATAGACAATAGACAATAGATGCAGGAGTCGGCCATTTTGCCCTTTGGGGCAGCACCGCCATTCAATGTGATCATGGCTGATCATCCCCAATCAGTACCCCGTTCCTGCCTTCTCCCCATATTCCCTGACTCTGCTATTTTTAAGAGCCCTATCTAGCTCTCTCTTGAAAGCATCCAGATTTGTAATTTTGAGTGAATGTTAATTTAAATATTTTCAATCTTGTAAACCACAGCATTGTAGCCAAATATAGATATGCATGTGTCACTGAACTTTCTTCCCAAAGATGTTTGCTTAAATTGTCAGGATAAATCTTTGTTTCAATGGCAAGTGATTGCTCACAGTCTTCTCCCCCCCCCCCCCCCCCCCCCCCCCCCCCCCCCCCCCTCCCTTCAGGATTCTGGAACTAGAAGTCATAAGCTTAAAGTGAGAGATGAGAGATTCAATATGAGCCTTAGGGCAACATTTTCCACTCAATAGTCTAGTCTGCGTCTGGAATGAGCTGCCATAGAAATCTACAGAAGCGGATGCAATTACAACTCGCAAAGACATTTGGATAGATAGTTAGGAAGGGCTTTAGAGGGATATGGGCCAAATGCAGGCGAATGGGATTAGCCCAGTCTGCTTATTTGGTCAGCATAGAAAAGGTGGTCCGAAGGGCCTGTTTAATACTGTGCATTATAAAACCCATGAGAATTTCCATTGCAAGATGAGTCATAAATTCCTCTTGATCCATAAGTTTCAAAATATATTAATATTTCACCCTATCTAGTTATCATACTGGATTATGTTTGGGGCCCGAGACCTTTGGAATGATTCAGGCACTAGTCATATCTTGAAATGTAGCCATCCTCTCCCACTCACAGTTTCCATCAGTTTATATCAACAATGTTCCTTCCACACACCTACAACTCTCAGTCTCAACATGTATCCAGCACAGTACGGCAGGGGCGATGATTAAAGAAAGTGCTTGAGTCCAGGTGAGTCCTGATCCCTTTAGCTCTTGTGGCTAAGGGGATCAGGGGGTATGGAGAGAAGGGTATGGAGAGAAGGCTGGTACGGGATACTGAGTTGGATGATCAGCCATGATCATATTGAATGGCGGTGCAGGCTCGAAGGGCCGAATGGCCTACTCCTGCACCTATTTTTCTATGTTTCTATGAATCAATGATACATTCTAACACAGCTCAATAAGTCGACAGCTACTCAGAAAAGTTATTTTCTTAAAAAAAGATTTTCTCAGAAGCTTCAACGTGACTCATTTTTAAAACCACGCTGAATTCATTTAAAATGATAGAAACAAAACATAGACAATAGGTGCAGGAGGAGGCCATTCGGCCCTTCGAGCCAGCACCGCCACTCAACATGATCATGGCTGACCATCCAACATCAGTACCCCATTCCAGCTTTCTCCCCATATCCCTTGATTTTGTTAGCCCTAAGAGCTCTATCTAACTCTCTCTTGAAAACATCCAGTGAATTGGTCTCCGCTGCCTTCTTTGGCAGAGAATTCCACAGATTCACAACTCACTGAGTGAAAACGTTTTTCCTCATCTCAGTCTTAATTGGCCTACCCCTTATTCTTAAACCGTGACCCCAGGTTCTAGACAAATTATCTATCAACATCAGTTTCATACATTTGATACCAACCAAAAATAACTTATTCAACTTTTAACATTGCAATGAATGCAGATAAATCTATACTTATTTTTAACCTGATAGCTTTTATTCCCTTTTGGTTTGTTGCGTGAGGGGTTGACATGGGTAGGTGAAAGTCATTTGTTCATCATAGATAGTTTAATTATATCCCCCACAATCAAAATGTGGACTGTGGAAATGTCGGAGACGTTGCATTTGGAGAGAATTAGGTTTGTCCTAATGGATAAATATGAACTTTTTGAACAAATATGGTCTCCATTCATTGATTACTCAAAGGGGGTAGCTGAGCTCAGCACCATAACTCAATAAGTACCCTGGTGTAGGATTAGATGAAAAAAGTATTGGGATCTGTATACATGTCTCAAGAGATATTGTTATATGAAATCGTTCCATTCAATGTAAAGATTCTTTTATTTAATTTTTAATTATATAATAATTGTTTTTTTTCTTCTTGTTTATCTTCTTTTTTACTTTTTATGTTTTTATTATATAATCATTATTATTCATTCACAACATCTTGATTATTGATTTATACTTTTACTCTTTTTCTCACTCCCTTACCTTCCCAAAAAAAATCAAAAACAGTAGCATATATAAATTATCCCGTAATATCTGTACAACGTTTGTGATAAATCTGATTTGTATTTGAAGTGCTGTTGTACATTAGATAATATGCAATGCTTCTAATAAAAATATTAAACAAAAAAAAAAGATAGTTTAATTAAAGGCCTGGATAGAGTGGATGTGAAGAGGATGTTTCCACTAGTGGGAGAGTCTAGCACCAGAGGTCATAAGCTCAGAATTAAAGAACGTTCCTTGAGGAAGGAGATTTCTTTAGTCAGAGGGTGGTGAATCTGTGGAATTCTTTGCCACAGAAGGCTGTGGCAAGTCAATGGGTGTTTTTAAAGCAGAGATAGATGGATTCTTGATTCGTACGGATGTCAGGGGTTGCGGGGGGAAGGCAGGAGAATGGTATTAGGAGGGAGTTTAGACTTGGCGGTTTAGACTTGATGGGCTGAATGGCCTAATTCTGTTCCTATCACTAATTAACTTATTGTTATTCATACAACGAATTTTAGTGACAAGAATAATGGATCAAGAACTGCAACAGATCGCATTAATCCATTTGATGAGATGGATGTTCAACTAAAAGGACATCACTATGTGCCATCACATTATTATCACTTCAGAGCTGATGGATCTAGCTTTTAAAATAGCCTTATTTATGCAAGGACCAGAATAAAAAGTATTCAACACTGCATGTATAATAGGCTTATCATCCCTTAGGCAACAACTAGTATGAAGTGCAAGAATAAATACACAGGAATTGTATGCTACTTTCTCAGCGAGAAACTTGTTAGAATTTTTCTACAAAGAAAGATTCAGTGGACTGAGAAGTGTCTGGAGGATGGAAAGGGTATGCTTGGTCTAGTTTTCCACTATCAAAATCCCTGGGGATTTCACACCTTTAATAAATAGACTTGGGGGCAATGAATGAATGAATTAATACTTTCTTGTCACATGTGAAAGTCACAGTGAAAATCTTTGCTTGCATACCCAAGGTATACAAATAGTCACCACATAAAGGGTGCTGGCAAAGTTACCTGTACAAGGTCCCCCTTTGTTCTACCCCACCCCCCTCACGGCAATCCCCCCCACACCAGTGCCTCCATTGTTCGTCCCCCTCCATAACCACCATTATTTGCTGTGTGGCTGGGAGTGGCTGGGTGTCTGCGTGTCTCCAGCCAAAAATACAATCCATTTGCTTTCATTTCAGGTGAGCTCATGCAAAGCAAAGCCAAAGCTAAAGCTAAAGCAAAAGCAAAAGCACACGGCAGGCCAAACAACTAATTTCATTTCATTTCCATTTCAATTTCAAGCACAGGGCAGGCCAAACATTTCATTTCATTAAGCGCTAACAAATCATTTATTGCAAGCACATTAAGGGTTAACAAATCATCATTCATTGCAAGCACATTGCTGGCTAACAAATCATTTATTGCAAGCACATAAAGGGTTAACCACATAAAGCACATAAAGGATAGACTCACAGTTCAGTAGACTCACAGCAGAATCGGAGTTGTGGCCTCTCCCTCGCGATCTTTCAGAGTGACTGACTCACGTCCAGGCATCACAGGTTTTATAGTCCTGTCCACATTAGTAACCTCAGAAGGGATGGTACCTTCATCATGGTGATTGACAGGCAAGAGGATCAATCAGCTGATCTCAACATTTTTTTAAACACTCATAACTTCTTTATTTTTCATCGATCGGAAAAATCCTCAGGGCTGCCTCAGCGAAGGAGGCCAAAAATCATAGTGATTGTTAGGTACTTCCCCCCCTCTGGTGAATGCCATGTACTTAACTATTTTGTTTCTCTCCTGAGTGCAGGCCCCGTGGCTGGGAGTCAGGAATCAAGGGGTTAAGGGCTCCTGTACCCGATTGGCCAAGCTGCATCAGGTGATGGGTGACTCATCGGAAGCTTAAATACCAAAATCTCCCAGAATTCTCTCTCTCTTCGTCGACCCTGGCTCATGAGCAGGTTGCTGGTGTGAGCTGCAGGAGGCCTGGCCATATGGCATAGAACTTTGTGTATTATTACCTACATTTGTTAATTAATATTGAATTGGGACAGATAAGGGCTGACCTGAAAGTTTTTGTGTATTTTGTTTCAGGGTTATTTCCATTTAGGCAGGTTAGAGACTCTAGTTCGACGGCCCATTGCGAGGCTGGCTGGAGCACTGTTATCTTTGTTTATTAGTGTATTCTTGTCCTTGTCTGGGTTGTTTGAATCAGGTTTGAGTTTTAATTAAATAAAAGACTATTTTCTTTAACTTGAGCCTGGTTTTTTTACTATGTTACGCGGCTCTGAAGCACCTGCATTCGGGAGTCGTAACAGTGATATTGTGTAGCATTTTTTCTAAAATCAATATACAGCGCAGACAGGAAGTGGTCAAGATGAGACTTTTAGTTATATAGATATATACATATAAATGTGTGTGTGTATATAAAGAAAAATATATATATATAACTTTTGTTTCATTTATTAAATTGTTTACAGTGTACTATGTTTACACATTCTGTAACGCTGTTGCAAGTAAGAGTTTTATTGTCTGTCTGGAACATATGACAATAAAACACGATTGACTGTTGATCTTCTCTCAAGCTTCCCTGCACCAGTAAGATACACTACTACTTCTCTATTCTCTTGACATCCTTTCTGCAACTCCAAACAGGGAGAGTTTCCTGCAGCCGAAGACGGGACAGCATTCATCAGGATCAGTAATATTACGGGGTGGGAGATTGCAACCTTCACGTGGTCCCGCCTGCTTCGACAAATGCAATCAACCCGGTGTGCACAATCAAATAAGATCAAATAGGACAAGTTGTCCGACAACTTTAGGCTGTGCACGCCATACGCAGGAAGAAGAGGAGTAATATTATGACCCATTCTCTTAGCTTGCTGATTAGGTTTGCCTTTTGCTAATTAACATTTTATCAGCTTTTACATATTCTGCTCATCAGCTCTACATACGTTACTAATGTGGCAATTATTTTAGTGATCTTGACTGGCCCACAAATGAGAAAAACAAGTTGATTTTATTAATCAATTTCTGATCATCTGAATTTTGAAGCATGATCTTCAAACAAAATTGAAAATACATCTCTTTGAAACTTTTTGTATCAGAGGTTGGAAATTATGATCCAAGTTCTACTCATCTCTCCTTGATAACTGCTCCATAAATCACATACAATTTTTAAAAACACAAGTTGTTCATACCATCCCAATATATTAAATAATAATATAATATATGCAACTCTTTCCTTAAACTCATCTCCTGTTTTGTTACTTACTTACTGCCTATTATGCCTCCTGGCATGTAGGGCAGCAACAAAGGCCCTCCACTCCTGTCTGTTCTGGGCTAGCTTCTGGACACTACCCCAGGTCAGGTCCAATGTTGTCAATAGCCCTGGAAGTCCATCACACCCAGTACTGTTGATTCCTTCAGTTACTGTTTCCGTAACATATTTTTTTCACGAGACAGGGTTGTTAGCCCTGTGCTCAACCTCCAACCTGGAGGACCAGTAGATCGCTCTTCGTCTCGCCTCTACCCTTCAACCTGTCCAGCATGGGAGACCCTAACAGGAGACGAATCTCCCGCTGGCATAGCTCTAGGGGTCACTGAGACACACAAGCTCCCCGACCACGACAAGGTTGCAATCCAACGGGAAGAGCCATCTCCTGTTTAGTAATTCACTTTAAATCCCACTTTACTTTCTTTAGATTTTAATCTATTATTCAAGGTCTTCTCTAATATTCCATTTAATGTTAGGGATAACTATGCTTTAACCCTCAAGAGGCTGCAGTTAAATCAGTAGTATTGATGTTTCTGTATCATCGAAAGGCACAAATGTGAGAGAAATATCATCTGATCATGTTTTCACCACATTATCTCCATCTGACATCCTCTCCATCTCCAGCTGTTATCGGGCAACTGAATCACCCTACCACAACCAAGGAGCAGCGCTGAACTACTATCTAGCTCTTTGATGAACCTTGGACTATCCTTGATTGGACCTTGCTAGCTTTACATTGCACTGAATGTTATTCCCTTATCATGTACCTTTACACTGTAAATGGATTGATTGTAATCATGTGGTAGACACAAAATGCTGGAGTGACTCAGCGGGACAGGCAGCATCTCTGGAGAGAAGGAATGGCTGGCGTTTCGGATCAAGACCCTTCTTCAGACTGATGTCAGGGGGGTGGGCAGGACAGAGATATAGTCGGAGACAGTAAGACTTGGTGGGGGAACTGGGAAGGGGGAGGCGATGGAGAGAGGGAAAACAAGATTGTAATCATGTATTGTCTTTCCGCTGACCGGTTAGCACGCAAAAAAAGGTTTTCACTGTACCTCGGTACATGTGACAATAAACCAAACTAAACTAAATCAGCATTCTTCAAATTATGCTTTGGCAGGAATTAGAAATGCAATTGATCTGTGAATGTTCATCATCATCGTTAAAAACAACAACGGGCACGGTGCCTTACAATGCTCTGTACGACAGTGATCGCAACTTCTACTGAAGTGTGGATGGCCGTTGGCTCGCTAAGAGCTCATCCGCCCTTTGACAGGTCTTGTATTTGGTCCTGCCAGGGGTCCACAGCCCCCTCCTCACCTGGCAAACCAGGTCGTCGACTATCGACCATGGAGCAGGTAGCACGGGAGTACATGGTGCCTGTGGCGGGAAAACTCCCCCCAACCTGACCAACGGGAATTTTCCCGTAACAATATCCTGGTCTTCAAGGGGGATAAATAATTTATCCCACTTATCAGACACATTTTTAAACCATGCCTAAAATGCGATTCCACCTCTTGTGCACAACACACATTAATTTCCTATATTTTACTTGGTACATTCACAACACACTTTCCTATTGTGCCAAACTTTGATCTGGTGAAACTTTTACTAAACTTTATCTGCCAAAACCTAAATACTACTACCCTATCAAGGGAAGACTCTTGCACCCATCAGGATAAAACAAAATTCTGGCAATATCATGCTCATCTTCGAGTCATAGAGTGATACAATGGGAAAACAGGTCCTTCGGCCCAACTTGCCCATACTGGCCAGCATGTCCCAGCTACACTGGTCCCACCTGCCTGTGTTTGGTCCATAGTTATCCACCAGACACATTATTTTTTTTTAAATTGCTATGATTGCTGTTCTTCTGAAGTTTACTTTGCCCTTTATCTGCATTTAGTTTCTCAATTGCAACTTATTCTGTTCTAGTTTCTTCTGCACCCATTTATAACTATTAGTGTAGTGTGGGAGATGTGGTAGAGGACAACAAAAGGATACATACAACAAAGAAATTTGTTTTCAATCAGCAGACAAAAAATAACCATTACAAATTGAGAAAAGTGGCATCCCATTTTCAATGCTGGAGTATAGACTATCAAAGATCGCTTTTTTAAAACCCGTGACCCATCCACCTCATCCAAACAAGCGTAAAACCAATTTCACTTTTGTGAGGAAACCATGCCCACATAATTACACAACTGTCTTTTTTCTTTCTCTCCCACTGGTGCTGAGGTACTTTACTTGTACATTCTTAGATTACACATCCTTACTTTTAGACAATCTCTTACTAGATTAAATTTACCACATTGCACACAACCACATCATCTTTGAAAATCTTAAGAACCCTCAGTATTCTAGATTTGAAACAAGTGAACATTTATGTGAACAAAATGTTTGCAAATGGGAAGAAAATAAATCTCTAATTACATGCATGGACTGTTGCAGGTCCAGATCAATAATAATCTACGTTTCTTTTGCCTGAAGTACAAAATAACTTCTTTTTAGAATGAGGGCAGTGTCAAAACTAATATTTCTATTTCTTCCTTCGCCATGAAGTTCCTGAGTGGTGACAGGAGGATGATGACAAGGGATAAAAAAGATAATAAAAACAAAAGTAGATATAGGGATGTATCAAGGCAGCAATTAAGTGCATTTAAACCACAGCCTTCCACTTCTGCATTTAGACTGGGGAGAACAGCAAAATCCTTTACCTCACACCCCTTTGACCATGCAAATATACTAGATTTCATTTAATATAGCTGCTCGAAGTGTTCAAAGGGGCACCAATTTCAAACAATATACAGTGAGCGTTGTTTGTTCTGTCTTTAGACACAAAATGGTGGAGTAAATCTGTGGGTCTGGAGACAAGGAGAGGAAACCCTTCTTCACACTGAGAGTCAGGGGAAAGAGAAACCAGATGAATGAAAAGGTGCAGAACAAATCAGAGTTGGCACCATTGCTCTGTGTTTATTCATCTGGAATATTTATTTTAAAAGATCATCAAATGCCATTGGAATACCAGAACAGTGAATCAATGGCATTACATTTTGGACAATTATAATGAAATGATTTTTAATTTACGTGGTAGCCTAGCCCAGGTTGGGCTATGCAGACAATACACAAGATTGTCTTGTTCTTACAAAACTAAGTCTCAGCAGTGATTTCTATTTCATGTGCCTTGCAAACATGTGTGAAATGATGTTGTTTATTTGCATTTTTACACAAGTGCAGTACAGTTGTAGGCTGATAAACAGCAACATAATCTTTGAACATTTGATTTTTAAAGATTTGTTTTTAATTTAAACG
This sequence comes from Okamejei kenojei, assembly GCA_035221665.1. Classification (NCBI taxonomy): domain Eukaryota; kingdom Metazoa; phylum Chordata; class Chondrichthyes; order Rajiformes; family Rajidae; genus Okamejei; species Okamejei kenojei. The sequence continues at coordinate 6,470,233 of CM069156.1, forward strand.
ATAGGCACAGAATAATGTAGACTATTTTGTTTGCACGATCCTCATACAACTTGCATATTAATCCAAGCAGCAAACTCCACCCCAGTCTCCTCCCAGATGGCTAAGTGCATGCAACTTGAATTATTACAAGTGCCCTGTTATTGGAGTGTGGACAATCCAAATATAATCCTAATTAAGAACACTTTTTCGCATTATCTGTCTGTGTATTCACTATTCATTGATAAACTGGCTTAAAAAGCTATAGGATGGTTGATGGTGAAAAATGACTAATTGTCATGCTATTCGTAGGATGTACTCTGGGGTTTATGCTGAGGCACACTGCAGATAAATTAAGCTGATCTGGACACAATATCTAAAATAGGAAGTACCATTCTCCAGCATGTACTTTCAAAAGCACAAGTGAGGAAGCGAAACTAAGTGTGTGTATGGTTACCCAATGTTATTCCCTGGATTTCTAACTATTTCTTTAGGAGAGGAAATCTATACACAGTTATGATCATACATAGACACAAAATGCTGGAGTAATTCAACGGGACAGGCAAGCATCTCTGGATAGAAGGAATAGGTGACGTTTTGGATTGAGACCCTTCTTCACACTGAGAGTCAAGGGAGAGGGAGACAGAAATATGGAAGGGTAAGGTATTAAAACAAGACATCAAAGGGGACAAGTCAAGGAACTGAAAATGTAGAATGGATCTTTATTAGCTGAGGGGAAAGTGACAAGGTTAGGGGAAGGTCAGTGTTGCTCATTGCTTCGTTCCTGCTGAAACCAGATGTTTCAGAAAATGAGACTCAACAAGATGAATTTGAAATGAGTACAACGACTTGAGTGGGGGGGGGGGGGGGAAGAGACGGAAACAGGGGGTTGCAAGGGTTACTTGAAGATGTTTATTATTCAATATCAGCCTGGCAGTTTATAATCAAAGAGAGTCCAAAAGGCTCTCAGCAGGCCAAATCCTACATCACATTGGCCAAAGATGCAAATTTACATACACAAATTATGGAGTGCTATTTTCTTATGGTAATGGCTCCAAAATGGCAAAACCCTACTGTTTTTTAATAGACACTATGCACGCCATATGTTCCTTTGAGTGATGTGATTTAAAAATAATTTTTATCTTGGCAGGTTACTATTTGTCATTTTTCACTGAATGACACATGGCAATTCTCACAAAATAAGTAGCCTCTTCAATCATGAAAGCGCTTAAGCATTCTGTCATTCACTCACGCGCTGTAAATGGCTCAATTGTAATCATGTATCATATATTGTCCTTCTGTTGACTGGATAGCACGCAACAAAAGCTTTTTCATTATACCTCGATACACATGACAATAAACCTAAACTGAAATTAGAAAATAGAAAAAACAGAAAAATGTTTTCTACATTTTAATGCCAACCGAGGAAAGAACTAGAATACATCTCCAATATTTAAAAATTGTTCTTCATGTCTTGTATGGTTTTATGGAAATTATGGAAATAAATTTAGTATGGTCCAAATTCAAAAGATAACAAACATCAAATGAAAGCAGTCACTGAGCAACAGATGTGTTTACAGTTACTATCAAATCAGAACATTTTATTCCAATCACAAGTTCATTGTTGCTCCTGCAAATGTATTTGCCATCTTGAGCAAATCAATGCCTTTGAAGTTTTGGGCAGTCCTAAAGTTTGAAACGAGACACATTTCATTTATTAGCAGAAATGAATTCATGGCTCCTTGAAAATTAATGCACATTTTTGTTGCCATAACATCCAATCTGGCAGTTTCACTTTGTTCCCTGAAGCAGCAATCACAGAAAATCACACTCAATCTCAAAGTGAAAACAGTGCAGCAGATAAAATGGGCAAACAAGCTGATCGCAAAATGTTTGTTAAAGTAAACCCCAAATGCATCTTTAGAATTGAATGAAATTTAAACTGCAATTCAAATCCACCACAGAAACTGCTGCTAGACATTAATTTACCCATGTTCCAGAATGATTTGAATATTTTAAATGCTGTTCGAAAGATTGCACAAGACAGATTAGATTTATTCAAAAAATTGAGACTAATCAGGTCAACAGTACTGATAGAAGGAAGATACGGGTGCAAGTAAACCATTAGTCAGGCTGCAAGATATTCATCCTAGTACCAAAAGATTGCAATGAATACTATCCTAGTCCTAATATTTTAAGTAATACGAATCTACACTACCACATACAATGTTAATTGTGCAAATGGTTGATAAAGATCAGCAGCCAACTTTATATCTGGTCCAAATGGCTTCTGTTGCTTTGGAAAGGGAAGATCAGGCAAGACATTAAGGAATTTATATCCTGATATTTCTTCCAAAATGAGAAAAGCCTACATTTTAATGGGATTATTGATTTTTTTGTAGCTAGACTTTTCAACTATTGGTTCACAGATGCATCGTACAGCTTGTATTCAATTAAACATGCATTAAGAGCGTTCCAGCATGGTGTGTGTTTGTACCATAATTAACTTTAACAAAATGATGCTTCATTTATCAATAGTGCAAAGAGATCCCGCGCATAATCAGGCAATCTTATTGTGGACCTGCAAAGTGTTTTGTCATAAAACTCGCTACAAGATCAATACTGTGATTTTTTTTAATTAAATAGGACCATATGAAAAGTATACAATGCAGGTAGTTATTGAGCTAATCATAAAGGCCACACGTGGCTCTTCAAACGTTTACCCAGGAAACTGCAGTGGTGTTCTCAGCCTCCATCATTGTCAGGTAATTAGTGCTAGATCTCCATCACCCAAATTCACATAATTTTGATTGTTCTGATCCTTGTACAGAGTAACAGATTAAAAAATACATCAATTTATAACACCAACGCAGTTTCTCTCTGCATCACCACGGCGCAGCTTGTTTGTAGAGGTGCTGCCCTACAGCGCCAGAGACCCGGTTCGATCCCAACTATGGGTGGTGTGCGCAGGGAGCTTGCACGTTCTGCTTGTGACTGCGGGGGATTTCTCTGGGGGCTCCTCTTTGCTCCCACACTCAAAGTTATACAGGTTTGTAGATCGATTAGCTTCAATAAAATTGTGAAATGTCCCCCGTGTGTAGGACAGTGCTAATGTATGGGGTGATCGCTGGTAGGCGCAGACACAGTGGGCTGAAGGTCCCATTTTCGTGCTGTATCTCTAAAATCTACGGTTCAAGTATTTCAAGCATTTTCCGATCATTTCAGAATTACATCTTTATTTTGTGTAACATGTACCAAAGTCTTGATATTCACATCGCCGCTGTTTACTCTAGACACCAATTTTTGAACACATTTAAGTTGCTGATTAAAAACACCCCATCAGCATAAGCAGACTCCTGCTACAACTATAATGCACTAGAAACAGAAGTGGTCCAATCAGCCCCTGGTGGCCTACTGCACTGTTTATGTCGATCTCTTCTGCAAATACATTCAATTATATCTCCACAGCTCTCTGGGGTAGAGAATTCCAAAGAGTTAATCCTCAGGGAAGAAATTACTCCTCCCCATTAAGAAATAGATAACCCACTGAAAGCGTCCCCTGGTTCTACATACCACTATTAAAGGAAACATCCTCTCAACAACTACCATCTCCAAACCCTCTCAGCACCTTTAAGACCAAGGATCCAAACTTAAAACGGGGTCTGACCTTTTTCTCTCTACTGCTGCTGCCTGACCTACTGAGTTCCACTTGCAGTGTTTGCTGCTAAAGATTCCAATTTCTTGTGTCCCTCTCAGGATTTTACATTTTCATAAAATCCTCTCATTCTTCATCCCACAAATCAACCCAATCTTCTTCACACTGCCTCCAAATGATCAGTATGCCATATGGAGTTGCACCAACTTCTTTCCTCCTCCTCCCTTATTTTATATGCTTAACTTTTGTAATGTTTGTTACTTCACTCCACTTAAATAATCATCTGATTTCCCCATTGCTGCTTCCAAAGGAGACAAGTCACATTGTGTTTTATCTGCCTGATCCTTGCTCACAGGCTTAATTTATCCTCTTTCCAAGCTGGTGCCCTCAAAACTCGTTAAATCCACATCTTTGTGTCATCAGCACTGGCAACGTCCTCGAATTTCATCTGCCCTTTTTTTCTGTGATGGATTTCAAAAACATCGTTACCCAGCAGACAAGCAAAGACAAACAACACATTTTAAAATACTTTAAGGATGCGCTAAGAAAATGTTGTCCATCTGGGAAAATTGTTTACAAATGACAGTGCTCAAGGTAATCTTTTGATTAATTTGAATTTTGAATTGTATATTCCAGCAGTACACAGAGCACAACATGTAAAACACTTGTATCACAGACACAGTGTGTTGGAGTAACTCAGCTGGTCAGGCAGCACCTCTACAAACAGTAATTGCTAAAACTTTCTACCTTATTTTTTATCTATTACCAGCATTTTTGTTTTTTGTTTATTTATCCTTCTGTAAAGTATGGAGGGATGTGTTACTAAACTAACACAGCATTATATAAATACAGTTTGTGATGAGAAAGATTACTCCAGAAATAGAATGTGTAGGAAGGAACTGCAGATGCTGGTTTACACTGAAGATAGGCACAAAAAGCCTGGAGTAATTCAGTGGGACAGGTACCATCTCTGGAGAGATGGAATGTCTGAAGAACTGTCTCAACCCAGAACGTCGCCCATCCCAGCTCTCCTGATGCTGCCTATCCCGCTGGGTTACTCCAGCATTTTATGTCTATATCCAGAAATAGAATATTGGGTTTGCTAATCTTTGCCCTCTTCCCCCAGATGACCATATTCCTGAACTTTTTTTTAAAATGTTCATATTAATTGCAAAAGCGGTTATTCCTCAAGTTTAAAAGAAGTCACATCAACAAGCAAACTAAAAATGGATAAGACTATGAATAACTGCACTGTTTTTGCCTGCAATTATGAAAGCCCAAAGAACAAATTTAAGGCAGAGGAATACAAGTACACACAAAAGTAAAGATGTATCACTTTAAACCATTTCTTTAAAAACAAACTCGAGTTCAATACAGCTTGAGTTTTAACATAATGAGTGCAGCTGTGAAGCTCAGTACGTCAGTACAGAGGAATTTGACAAAATTAAATAATTGTTCAAAACCATAATGCTGGAAAGAAACTGCAAAATTCAGATGCAAACATTTTGAATTAAAAAAGCTGTAAAACTTTAACAATAAAGTTGGCCAATGGAAGGTTAAAATACAATGCATAACATGGCCATAATGAATCAGCTCTCGTGGCAAGATGACGGCTGCAGAAAAAGCCCCACCCAAAATAATGAAGGAACAAACATACCGTTTGTAAAAAAAAAGGGAATCGGAATGAATTTTTCACCATAGACACAAAAAGTTGGAATAACTCAGGTGGTCAGACAGTATCTCGGGAGAAAATAGTTGACGTTTCAGGTCGAGACCCTTCTCCAGACCGACCCGAAAGATCACCTATTCCTTTTCTCCAGAGATGCTGCCTGACCTGCGTAGTTACTCCAGCTTTTTGTGTCTATATTTGATTTAAACCAGCATCTACAGTTCATTCCTACACATGACGTTTTCCACATCAGGTTCATTCCAGACCAAGAGTAATTAGTGTTGACTTAAACAACACCAGAACCAGTCGTGTGTCAATTAGTCCACAATTCAACACGCTCGCATCCTCTTCAGTGTCCTGTTGTAAATAGCTAACCTCAACAGTTCTTCAACTGGCAGCTTTAGCTGGCTCAGGGACGTAAAACTAGCCAGTGAAGAACGGCTGTAGGATAGCCAGAGCAATTCGTGGAATTCAACCTTCCTGCAAAAGCAAAAAAAAAGTTATTTATCTCTAGATGAATTACAGAGTAATAAATGTATTTGAAGCCACTGTGCAACAAAAGGAAGTGTTATTCAATTTAACAATTTATGCACAACACAATAGTTTTGGTTATTCTAGAATGCAAAATATTTTAAATTTTAAAATAGTTACAAACTATTTTCTGGATAATGATAAAAGACACAATGACGACAGTTTTTAAAAAAGTTATCCTTTAAAACAAAACTAAATTCAGTAATCTTTTTTAAATGGTCTCGCCCTCTCGAGATAGACATGCCTGAGGAGAATCTAGTAGGTACAGTTGCTATGGAAACTAGATGGGCCTGTATTCCAGTACTGTGGGTTACTCAGTCAACTCATGATGCCTTGAATTCTTGGGATGCCTCTTACATATGGTACAAATTCCAATCAGTCTGCCAACCATTTGTCTGAATTTCATTCCAAATGTCAGTACCGCCTTTCACCTTGGTTTTAATGCATGATTCAGCAATAGGCCAATGCTTGAGACTTTCATCCAGTGACTTAACAGGAAGTCTGGGGTGGAGTGGGAGAAAGGGAAGGGAGGGGGGAGGTAAGAAGAGAAATATAGGGGGCGATTTAGCCACCTCTGGGGGGGGGGAAATGAACACTCTCTTTACATAATACATTAAACTCTGGTTGAAGAGATTAATTGTTTCATAACTCAGTAAAATAATACACCATTCTCATCGATTCATGAATCTATTAACAAGTTAAATAGATTCAATGTTCATTTATAGATTTCACGATATTAATTGGGCACTAGGGAGCATTACAAGGTTAAAGTTGAGGTATTTCCCAATCTCCAGGTTCGGGTAGCCATACACCTCTATAATTTCCCCCATGTATTTTGATCAGACATGTCCCACGAAAAAAAAAAAATTCCAGTTTCTGCCAAAAAAAAAATGCCATTTCCAGTACGTTCCTTTCTGACACACAATTGCAATAAAATGGAACACGCCCCAGGTTTCTGGTGGATAGTTACTTACAGCATTAAAAAACACCCATACTCACCAATTCCGATGGGAAATGCGAACCTAAATTATTCCGGATAAGGTTTAAGATTTACAGTAAACCGCATTAGTCATTTCACTTTTTTTTGCCCGCATGATATTGCTTACCAGCTTACTCTCGGCTGCAGGGAAGAAAATACAGTTCCCTTCAACACACACACACAAAATAGCCAGCACTTGGGCGTTTTTGCATTGCCCAATTGGTTTAATCACTGGAAATTTTTTTTTTAAAGAATAAGCGAAAGGAGACCATCTTTTACAAGCTGGAGATCAATGACATTGGAGCTAGACTGCTCCCTGCAATTACAAAGTAGGGGCAGGACTCAGCTGCAGCGTTGCGCAAGCATGAATAAAAATATAGGCAAACAACTAAACTCGCATTTTATTTTCCGTTTTGAAAAAACGAAACAAAAACTCTTCATACTGGCAGCACAAGTACAAACACAAATAGCTTCAGAAAATAACTAAAATGTATTCCCCCTCCATTTAATCATGAACCATATGGAAACAGATTTATCTGTTTTGTCATAGTGATACTACTTTCCTTTAAAACGTCCGAATTATAGCTTTTAAATTATTTTACCCACACTTAACAAATATTCCCTTGCACTTCCAGAACTTTCCTGGCGGCTTACATTTTAAAACACATCCAAATATCAAATAGGGGGAGAAAAAAAAAAAAAATCAAGCTTCGATACCCAAGAAAAGTTGAACACAAAATAAAAGACTAGTCCAAAATTCTCACCAGACATTATTCTGTTGCTCCTTTTCCTCTCTTTCCCTCACACCCCCCCTCACCAAAAAAAAAGTTAAGACTTTCGAGTGTTGAACTTGATATAGATATATAATTAAAAAAAATAATAATAAATAAATCTTCGTCAGCCAGGGATTGTCCTCTTTTCTCGGCGCTTGTGGGGAGTTGGCTGGGGAACGTGATGGTTTTTCACTTCAGGAACTTGGCGCAGATTAGATAGCAAAAAAAAAAGCCTTAAAGCTTCCGAGCAAACTGCACGTTGACGATGCCCGTGTTTCCCGGCCGCAGAAGGCAGAGCCAGTGCCTCAAGTCTCGGCATCTTCTTCCCTCTTCACGGCGCCACTGATTAAACAAAAAAGTTACTCGCTTCACCATCCAGGCTAAGTTCATCTTCTTCGTAAGTTACACGGCGAATGATGACCGAGGAGTTTTTTTTTTTTAAATTTTATCTCTCTCTCTCTCTCTTCTAACCCATCCCATTCCCATTCGCAGCGTCCCCACTCACTGCGACGGAGACCGACTCTCCCGCAACCGGCCGGTTCGGTTCCCCCCTCCCTCAACTCCGTCGACAACTTCTCTTGACAGCTGCGCACGTCACCACGTCCCTCCACCAGATGAAGGCGCCCGTCCGCCTCCATCTCTGCTTGTCATTGGCGGCTCCGGCTGTCGGTCAGACAGCCGGGGCCGCCAATGACAGGCAGAGACGAAGGTCGTTCAATCAGCGCGAAGGGACGCGGCGCCGGCAACCAATAGGGGAAGCCTGCCTCCCCCCCCCCGCCCCGTCCCGTCCCGACTCGCACGTCATGAACGCGAACGGACCAATGAGTCGAACCCTGAGACGTGGCGCTTTGTGGGATTTGTAGTTGCCACGGCAACAGTTCGCTCGTTATGAAACGCGCCGCGCCACCGGGAAACTACGAATCCCAGGGGGCCATGCGCCACATGACTTAGCAATTTATGAATGGCGATGGTATGGTTTCTTTCATGTTATTTTCTAACTACAGAGAGCGTCTAGAGACAAAAAAATCCGCTTAATCCGCTCAGTCCCGTTTAATTTGCTTTGGTGATTTGACTGAAGATGGAAAGATACGCACATATACATCTTTATAAATAATATTTAAGGATGACCTTTAAATATGAATGTGGGATAACGGTCGTTCTGGAAGAGAGGCGTTTGACTGGCACCTGGCTAAGCCAGTCAGGCGAGGGGGTGGGCGGGCCTTGGAGTGAGGCGGGATAAAGCAATGACTCATCAGAAAGGGGTTGCGCAACCCTCAGGGAGAGGGCGTGGAGTGACGGCGGGATCAGCCAATCATGAGGCGGGGTGCGAAGGGAGGAGGGCGGGACTTGGGCCTCCCAAGGGACGAGGCGATGACTCATCACGACGGGTTGCGTAACCCATGTGTTGGCGCGTCATGGCGTCATCCCGCCCCGGCACAATCCCGCCCACATTTCGCGGTCCACCCCACTCATTGGCCTGACCCACTGTCAGTCATCTTGGTCTCCCAGAGGCGCCCGCCCCCCCTCCAGCTGATCGCTGTGAACTCGATGACCTTCATTGTGAAGGGGGCGATCAGCTGTTCCCCCCCCCCCAACAGCCCCACGTGACTCCAGCCGTGACGTGGGCCAGGCCGGTCACGTGCAGCCGGCGACGACGACGATGAAGAGGAGGAGAGAAACGTCGGCTATTTTTAAAGCCGTCATTTCAGGTTCGTCGCTTCTAGTTGCAGAATTAGGCCATTCGGCTTACAGTTTGTAGTTTCGCTCCAGTTTCTTGTGACCCGCGATGGATTTATTCGTCATATCATCTGATATTCTTCATCCCATAAATCAACCCAAATGAGCTGCAGTCCGCCTTGTGGAGTTTCACCAGCATCCCAAAGTTGGATTTAAACTTCTCTCATCCACATCCCTTGTTTTAACAGACTTAGGACCCCCCCAAAAAATGTTGCAATACTTGTTGCTTTACTCCATTTAAATAATAGGTGGGGTAGACAAAAATGCTGGAGAAACTCAGCGGATGGAGCGAAGGAATAGGCGACATTTCGGGTCGAGACCCTTCTTCAGACTGATGTGAGGGTGGGGGAGGCAGGATATAGATATGTGAAGAGAAAAAGGTTAGTTAAAACAAATGTAGGTCCCTTGCAGTCAGAAACTGGTGAATTGATCATGGGGAACAAGGACATGGCAGACCAATTGAATAACTACTTTGGTTCTGTCTTCACAAAGGAAGACAAATAATCTGCCAGAAATAGCAGGGGACCGGGGGTCAAATGAGATGGAGGAACTGAGTGAAATCCAGGTTAGCCGGGAAATGGTGTTAGGTAAATTGAATGGATTAAAGGCCGATAAATCCCCAGGGCCAGATAGGCTGCATCCCAGAATACTTAAGGAAGTAGCCCCAGAAATAGTGGATGCATTAGTGAATTTTTCAAAACTCTTTAGATTCTGGAGTATTCCTGAGGATTGGAGGGTAGCTAATGTAACCCCACTTTTTAAAAAGGGAGTGAGAGAGAAAACGGGGAATTACAGACCAGTTAGTCTAACATCGGTGGTGGGGAAAATGTCGGTTATTAAGGATGGGATAGCAGCACATTTGGAAAGCGGAGAAATCATTGGACAAAGTCAGCATGGATTTATAAAAGGTAAATCATGTCTGACGAATCTTATAGAATTTTTTGAGGATGTAACTAGTAGAGTGGATAAGGGAGAACCTGTGGATGTGTTATATCTGGACTTTCAGAAGGCTTTCGACAAGGTCCCACATAAGAGATTAGCATACAAACTTAAAGCACACGGTATTGGGGGTTCAGTATTGATGTGGATAGAGAACTGGCTGGCAGACAAGAAGCAAAGAGTAGGAGTAAACGGGTCATTTTCTGAATGGCAGGCAGTGACTAGTGGGGTACTGCAAGGCTCAGTGCTGGGACCCCAGCTATTTACAATATATATTAATGATCTGGATGAGGGAATTGAATGCAACATCTCCAAGTTTGCGGATGACACGAAGCTGGGGGGCAGTGTTAGCTGTGAGGAGGATGCTAGGAGACTGCAAGGTGACTTGGATAGGTTGGGTGAGTGGGCAAATGCATGGCAGATGCAGTATAATGTGAATAAATGTGAGGTTATCCACTTTGGCGGCAAAAACAGGAGGGTAGACTATTATCTGAATGGTGGCCGATTAGGAAAAGGGGAGATGCAACGAGACCTGGGTGTCATGGTACACCAGTCATTGAAAGTAGGCATGCAGGTGCAACAGGCTGTGAAGAAAGCGAATGGTATGTTGGCATTCATAGCAAAGGGATTTGAGTACAAGAGCAGGGAGGTTCTACTGCAGTTGTACAGGGTCTTGGTGAGGCCACACCTAGAGTATTGCGTACAGTTTTGGTCTCCTAATATGAGGAAAGACATTCTTGCCATTCAGGGAGTACAGAGGAGGTTCACCAGACTGATTCCTGGGATGGCAGGACTTCCATATGAAGAAAGACTGGATAGACTCGGCTTGTACTCGCTGGAATTTAGGAGATTGAGGGGGGGATCTTATAGAGGCTTACAAAATTCTTAAGGGGTTGGACAGGCTAGATGCAGGAAGATTGTTCCCGATGTTGGGGAACTCCAGAACGAGGGGTCACAGTTTAAGGATAAGGGGGAAGTCTTTTAGGACCGAGATGAGAAGATCTTTTTTCACACAGAGTGGTGAGTCTCTGGAATTCTCTGCCACAGAAGGTAGTTGAGGCCAGTTCATTGGCTATATTTAAGAGGGAGTTAGATGTGGCCCTTGTGGCTAAAGGGATCAGGGGGTATGGAGAGAAGGCAGGTACAGGATACTGAGTTGGATGATCAGCCATGATCATATTGAATGGCGGTGCAGGCTCGCAGGGCCGAATGGCCTACTCCTGCACCTATTTTCTATGTTAAGAAGAAAGGAAGACGCGGAGACAGTGCGCTGAGGGAGAGCTGGGAAGGGGAGGAGAAAGCAGGGACTACCTGAAATTGGAGAAGTCAATGTTCATACCTCTGGGGTGTAAACCTCGCTCTGGCCATGTCGGAGGCCCAGGACAGAAAGGTCGGATTCGGAATGGGAGGGAGAGTTGAAGTGCTGAGCCACCGAGAAATCAGGTTGGTTATGTTGGGCGATGCGATTGCCAAGCCTACACTTGGTCTCACCGATGTAGAGCAGCTGACACCTAGAGCGGCGGATGCAATAGATGAGGTTGGAGGAGGTGCAGGTGAACTTCTGCCGCGCCTGGAAAGACTGCTTGGGTCCTTGAATGGCGTCAAGGGGGGAGGTAAAGCGACAAGTGTAGCATTTCCTGCAGTTGCAAGGGAAAGTGCCAGGAGAGGGGGTGGTTTGTGTGGGAAGGGACGAATTGACCACGGAGTTACGGAGGGAGCGGTCTCTGCGGAAAGCAGACGGGAGGAGATGGGAAGATGTGGCCAGTGTTGGGATCCCGTTGGAAGTGGCGAAAATGTCGGGGGATTATTTGTTGTATGTGACAGTTGGTAGGTCTAGAAATGGTAGGGAAATGTTGGAAATGGTCCAGGTATATTTGACTGCTGGATGGAAGTTAGTGGTGAAAGGTATGAAGTCAGTGAGTTGTGTATGGTGCAGGAGGTGGCACCAATGCAGTCGTCGATGTAGCGGAGGTCGAGTTCCGGGACGGCCATGGTACGCCTCAAACAAAGATTGTTTGACGTACCCAACAAAGAGGCAGGGATAGCTTGGGCCCATGCGCGTGCCCATAGCTACGCCTTGTATTTGGAGGAAATGGGAGGAGTCGAACAAAAAGTTGTTACGGGTAAGGACCAGCTCTGCTAGGCGGAGGAGAGTATCAGTAGACGGGGATTGGTTGGTTCTGCGGTCGAGGAAGAAACGGAGGGCTTTAAGACCCTCCTGGTGGGGGATGGAGGTGTAGAGTGATTGGACATCCATTTAAATAATAATCAGTTTTATCCCATTGCTCCTTCCAAAGAAGATAATTCGTATAGTGTATCATCTACAGATCCTTACGCATAAGTTTATAGGAGTAAAATTAGGCCATTCAATCATGGCTGACCTATTCCTCTCACCCACATTTTTCTGCCTTCCCCCCCATAATCCCTGACACCCATACTCATCAAGAATCTGTCAATCTCTGCCTTAATATCCATTGACCTGGCCTGCACTGCCCTCTTTGGCAAAGAATTCCACAGATTCACCACCTACTGACTAAATAAATGTCTCCTCATCTCTTTCGTAATGGAACATCCTTTTATCCTGAGGTTTTATCCTTATCTCTGGTCCTAGATTCTCCCACTAGTGGAAACATCCTCTGCACATCCACTATCCAGGCCTATCACTATTTGGTAAGTTTCAATGAGGTTCCCCCTCATCCTTCTAAACTCCAGCGGGAAGAGGCCCAGCGCCGTCAAATGCTCATCATATGTTAACCCACTCATTCCTGGGATAATTCTCGTAAATCTCCTTTGGACTTTCTCCAGCGGCAGCACATCCTTCCTCAGATATGGGGCCCAAAATTGCTCATAATACTCCAAATGCGGCCTGACCAGTGCCTCATAAAGCCTCAGCATTATATCCCTGGTCCCTCTGTTCATTTTTATTCGCACACACTCAAAAAAAGCAGCTTACATCTTGTTTGCTGATTACTCAACAGGCCACGTTATCAGAAGATGGATTACTTTGTTATTGCTGCTGGTGGACAGGCTATCATGTGATTGCCATTCAGTCCTTTTGCCCTCTTGCACAAACGCAATAAAATAATGTTTTTTGGATACTCCAAACATGTTTTCCCAACATGTGGCTTTTCCTTGTAATCATAATTTCCCTAACATGTGTTAACTCATCAAAATTTTTCTTAACACATGTCAGCTCTCTATAATCAAAAATATCCTAACATGTGTCGGCTCTCTAGAATCAAAATTTTCCAGTAGTTGATCACTGGCCATAAATTGTGTCACTTTAAGATCCAGACACAAGGAACTGCAGATGCGGTTTACAAAAAAAAACTACAAAGTACTGGAGCAGGGTGGGTCAGGCAGAATCTGTGGAGGGAATGGACAGGTGATGTCCTGCTGAGTTACACCAGCTTTTTGTGGCCTGACCCACTGAGTTACTGCAGCTTTTTGTGTAGTCCTATGGACAGGTGATGTGGGAGGAAGTGTCCCACTTCCTCCCACATCCCATAAACGCGTGGGTTTGTAGGTTAATTGGTGTCTGCAAATTGCTCCTAATGTGTACGGTCGGGACCCTTTCTTCAGACTGGACTGTCAGAAGTACTGACACTTTTGAAAAATATAAAGGTGGATAAGTCTCCAGGTCCTGACAGGATATTCCCTAGGACATTGAGGGAAGTTAGTGTAGAAATAGCAGGAGCTATGACAGAAATATTTCAAATGTCATTAGAAACGGGAATAGTGCCGGAGGATTGGCGTACTGCGCATGTTGTTCCATTGTTTAAAAAGGGTTCAAAGAATAAACCTAGCAATTATAGACCTATTAGTTTGACGTCAGTGGTGGGCAAATTAATGGAAAGGATACTTAGAGATAATATATATAAGCATCTGGATAAACAGGGTCTGATCAGGAACAGTCAACATGGATTTGTGCCGGGAAGGTCATGTTTGACAAACCTTCTTGAATTTTTTGAAGCGGTAACTAGGGAAATTGATGAGGGTAAAGCAGTGGATGTTGTCTATATGGATTTCAGTAAGGCCTTTGACAAGGTTCCCCGTGGAAGGTTGGTTCAGAAGGTTCAATCTTTGGGTGTTAATGGCAGAGTAGCAAGATGGATTCAACAGTGGCTGAATGGGAGATGTCAGAGAGTAATGGTGGATGGCTGTTTGTCAGGTTGGAAGCCGGTGACCTGTGGGGTGCCTCAGGGATCTGTGTTGGGTCCACTGTTGTTTGTCATGTACATCAATGATCTGGATGATGGGGTGGAAAATTGGATAAGTAAGTATGCAGATGATACTAAGATAGGTGGTATTGTGGATAATGAAGTAGATTCTCAAAGTCTACAGAGAGATTTGGGCCATTTGGAAAAGTGGGCTGAAAGATGGCAGATGGAGTTTAATGCTGATAAGTGTGAAGTGCTACATCTTGGAAGGACAAATCAAAATAGGACGTACATGGTAAATGGTAGGGAATTGAGGAATGCTGTGGAACAGAGAGATCTAGGAATAACTGTGCATAGTTCCCTGAAGGTGGAATCGCATGTAGATAGGGTGGTAAAGAAAGCCTTTGGTGTGCTGGCCTTTATAAATCAGAGCATTGAATATAGGAGTAGGGAAGTAATGTTAAAATTGTACAAGGCATTGGTAAGACCAATTCTGGAGTATGGTGTACAATTTTGGTCGCCTAGTTATAGGAAGGATGTCAACAAAATAGAGAGAGTACAGAGGAGATTTACTAGAATGTTGCCAGGGTTCCAGCAACTATGTTACAGAGAAAGGTTGAACAAGTTAGGTCTTTATTCTTTGGAGCGCAGAAGGTTAAGGGGGGACTTGATTGAGGTCTTTAAAATGATGAAAGGGATAGACAGAGTTGACGTGGATAAGCTTTTCCCATTGAGGGTAGGGAAGATTCAAACAAGAGGGCATGATATGAGAATTAAGGGACAGAAGTTTAGGGGTAACGTGAGGGGGAACTTCTTTACTCAGAGGGTGGTGGCTATGTGGAATGAGCTTCCAGCAGAGGTGGTGGAGGCAGGATCGATTTTAACATTTAAAAGTAAAGTGGATAGGTATATGGACGTGAAGGGAATGGAGGGGTATGGTCTGAGTGCAGGTAGATGGGACTAGGGGAAAGCAAATGGTCGGCACGGACTGGAAGGGCCGAGAGGGCCTGTCTCCGTGCTGTAATTGTTATATGGTTATATGGTTATAGGACCCAACCCGAAACATCATCTATCCATGTCTTCCAGAGATGCTGTCTGACCTGCTGAGATTCTCCAGCACTTTGTGTATAACATAAAACACTTTTGATTGACAATAGACAATAGGTGCAGGAGTAGGCCATTCGGCCCTTCGAGCCAGCACCGCCATTCAATGTGATCATGGCTGATCATCCCCAATCATATCCCCTGACTCCACTATCTTTAAGAGCCCTATGTAGCTCTCTCTTGAAAATATCCAGAGAACCGGCCTCCACCGCCCTCTGAGGCAGAGAATTCCACAGACTCACAACTCTCCTTGAGAAAGAGTGTTTCCTCGTCTCCGTTCTAAATGGCTCACCCCTTATTCTTAAACTGTGGCCCCTGGTTCTGGACTCCCCCAACATCGGGAATATGTTTCCTACCTCTAGCGTGTCCAAACCCTTAATAATCTTACATGTTTCAATAAGATTCCCTCTCATCCTTCTAAACTCCAGAGTGTATAAGCCCAGGTGCTCCATTCTCTCAGCATATGACAGTCCCGCCATCCTGGGAATTAACCTTGTAAACCTACGCTGCACATCCTCAATAGCAAGAATGTCCTTCCTCAAATTCGGGGACCAAAACTGTGCACAATACTCCAGGTGTGGTCTCACTAGGGCTCTGTACAACTGCAGAAGGACCTCTTTACTCCTATACTTGTTATAAAGGCCAACATGCCATTCTCTTTCTTCACTGCCTGCTGTACTTGCATGCTTACTTTCATAGACTGATGAACAAGGACCCCTGATCCCGTTGTACTTCCCCTTTTCCCAACTTGATTGTAATCACATTGTACTTTTAAATCTTATTATGATGTGATCGTTTAGTTTGGAAACAGGCTCTTCGGCCCACCCAGTCCATACTGACCATTGATCATCCATTCACACTAGTTTTACTTCATCCAACTTATCCACTCCCTACAAATTAGGAGCAATTTGTAGACACAAACTAACCAGCAAACCCACACGTCTATAGGATAGGGGAGGAGACCAGAGCACGCAGAGGAAACCCACACGGTCAAGAGAGTTTAACTGTCATGTGTACTGACAATGGAACTTGCAGCAGCGGCATAACAGGCCTCTAACATGTTAATATAATATCAAGATAATATAATATAATAGACAAAAATACATTACATTAATAATCCCAATGCTAGTGTAAAAAAATCCCAAATCCTTAGTACAAAAGTCCATTGCTCATTGTCACAAAGAAAACAAGAAAAACAAAACAGAGAGCATCTGATTTCGGAATCAAACCGGGTCAATGGCGCTGTGAGGCAGCACCTCTACCAGCTGCACCACTGTGCCATGCATGACTAATTTTTGATTGTAAGAGATAGGTTCACATTTTTGTTATGATTTAACTACAATTAAGAAAATCACCATTTGCAAATATATATGTAGAAAGAATCTGATCAAGCAACTTTAAACAAAAGCTTATTGGCTGAATGATAACAAGTCTTTACTGTCGAGAATATTTTTTGTTTATTATCGGGATTTGAGAGATGTTATCAAGGCTAATATTTATTCCTCATGCCTAGCTTTTAATGAGCTGAATTCTTGAACCGGGACAGTCATAATGTTGTACAGCATAGAAACAGGCCTTTCGGTCCACTGTGTCTCTGGTGACCACACTGATCCCATGTGCTTACATTAACTCCATATCCCCTGTGCATTCAGGTATGCCTCTTAAATATTGTTACTGTTTTTGCCGCCACCACGACCTCTGGAAGCACATTAGCACTACTTTAGTTTAGAGATACAACATGGAAACAAGCTCATTGGCCTATCAAGTCTATGCCGACCATGTTCTATGTTATCCCACTTTCTCATCCGCTCCCTATGCACTGAGTCAATTTATAGAGGCCAATTAATCTGCAAACTCGCACGTCTTTGGAATGCAAGAGGATACCGGAGCACCTGGAGGAAACCCACACGGTCACAGGGAGAACGTGCAAACCCCACACAGACCGCACTCAAAGTCAAGATTGAACCAAGGTCTCTGGTGCTATGAGGCAGCAGCTCTACCATTTGTGTCACTGTGCCGCCACTGTGCACTGAAAACTAGTCTTTATGTAAAAAAATGACTCTTCAGCTTCTCTTTAAATCTCCGAGCTTAAACATTTGCCATGGAAAATATGCCTGTGAAGCTGCAGCAAGTAAGAATTTCATTGTTCTGATTCACAAAGGGTGCCAATGACAAACAACACTCTTGATACTGACAGTCATCCCTATCCATGACTCATAACTCTATGTGCCTCACTCATGTCACCTGTTAGCATTGTTTGTTCCAGAGAAAACCAATCTGACCTTGCCAATCTTTCCTGATAATTCAGGCCTTCCAATCTGGGCAACATCTTTGTTCTCTCAGAAAGTTCTCCCTTTGTATTGTTAGATGCTGAATGCCAGCGTTCGACCGAGGAAAAATATAGTCTTGCAATATATTGCCTTTTTCAGAATGGTGTGTTGTTTTGGAGGAAAATGTGCAGTGGGAATAGGAGGAAGCTTACTTGCTATGCATTTACTGTGGTAGGCATTCAGTGTCTATATTGAGCTCACTTACTATGCCATCCTAATATCACGAGTAGAGCCAATTTCATCCATGAATTGTAGTAGAAGAGTCTAGATGTCAAGAAAAAGTTATGCTATTAATGTAATTTAGGGTTGTTTTTCTAAGTTTGGGAGAGGACCACAGATGTTAGTAAGAAAGGCTTTGTGTGGTTGACATTAATGGCGGTCCTACCATATTGTTGTTGGATTCATCTTTCATTTTTTTCTATACTGTATATGTTGTTTTGTTTTAACGGACAGGTGGATAGTGCACTGTAAGCGATTTGACACGTCTGGGTCTGCACTACAGACTTAATTCCCTAAGGTATAAGCTTGAACTAGATGTGTTTTTATAATAATCAGATATTAGCCAGAAATGTGGTTGACTTATCGGGTTGTCCTGTTGTTTCATAGAAACATAGAAAAATAGGTGCAGAAGTAGGCCATTCAGCCCTTCGAGCCAGGAACGCCATTCAATATGATCATGGCTGATCATCTAAAATCAATACCCCGTTCCTGCTTTTTCCCCATATCCCTTGATTCCGTTCGCCCTCAGCGATCTAACTCTTTCTTGAAAACATCCAGTGAATTGGCCTCCACTACCTTCTGTGGCAGAGAAATCCATGGATTCACAACTCTCCTGGTGAAAATGTTTTTCCTCATCTCAGTCCTAAATGGCCGACCCCTTATTCTTAAACTGTGACCCCTGGTTCTTGACTCCCCCAACATCAGGAACAATTTTCTTGCATCCAGCCTGCCCAATCCTTTAAGAATTTTTTTCTATAATATTCCCTCGCATTCTTCTAAGTGCCAATGAATACATTTCCCCATCAAGTGTCAGTCCCGCCGATGTTTTGATGTTGAATAGTCCATCCAAGGGATTTATATTTGTGCGGCCACTGGGGATAAGGATCCTGGACTTCAAAAGAGTGGTAGGAGACCTTTTGTATCCATCTAAATGGATAGATGGAGCCTCAGTTTAATGTAATTTGAAAGGTAGCACCTCTGAAAAACCCTCAGCAGCACACTGGAGACTCAGCTGAGATTTTTGTGTATAGTGCCCAGAATGGAATTTCTTGCCTATAGTTATCCATCAGCTGAAATAAATTAAGTGGATTACTTCTCTTATTACTTATGGGGCTTAACCAGGTTAAAATTGTTTCATTATTTAATCATAATAATGATACCAAGTGCATCAGGTCGTTTGTTTAATGGCTATAAGAGGTCCTAGATACATAGAGAGTGTCAAATAAGTGTTTTTTTTTGTTTCTTCCAGACATTTTTGAGCAATAGACTGCCTAGTTTGTGGATGGATTGTCAATCTTCCTCCAACAGCATATTCAGAGATGCCAAGTGTCCCGGATTCGCCGTATTTTGTCCCGGCGAAATAACCTTTTTACGGTGTTCCGGCAGCCAAACATGCTGTTACGGAACACCGCCGCGCCGGTGTTCCTCCCGTGGTGAATGCCGGCGCCATGTGCCCCCGGTATACCAGCCCGGTAGCTCGCAGCCACGCCCGGCCCAGAGCCCGGGCGGCGCCGGCCCGCGCGATCAGCGGCACTTTCTTGCCGCCAGCCGGCCGCTCGCGGCAGCCCCATCACCAGGGCCTCCCACCCGCCCCCACCCCCACCCAGTGCGCAGGCAACCTTGCCAAGTGTGCATGTGCCGCACCCGCCCGCCGGCAGCCCGCTGATCTGCACCAGTGCGCAGGCGCATAGCCGCCGGCAACAACCCCAAGTGAGTATGTTACGGAGAGAAATGCATTTAACCCCATTTGTTACGGACAAATGGGTTGAATGTTACTGTGAACTAAATTTAGGGTTGGCATCTCTGCATATTACTGGTAATAGCGGGGACTGAATCTAGCTGAATTGCAATCACAGGATTGTGATGACCAAGATTTATTACGTGCAATGTCATTTTTTTTAGTGGTATTATGTTACAATAATGTTATATTTTGAGACCATTTTATGTACTTCGATTTCCAGAGGACATTTAATGTCATTGAACCATTCATTAATTGGCATCAATAAAGAGAAAGGAGTGTTTAATAAGCAGAATATGATCATTCATAGACATTAAGAGTCTTATATATATTTCTAACATTTTTCTGCTCCTTGATTTTGGCAATTGTACTTTTTTCTTTTTATACTTTGAGGATGCTGTGGCCTAAGGAATTGTGACAATAAAAATTATTGTCATAATAACCAATGTAGATTCATGATTTTCATTAGTAGTATTGAGCAACTGTATTGATGATTCTTGTAAATTAATAAAGCAGTACTACAAATATTGCTTTAAATGTATTAATTATATGGCTTTATTTAATTGGCTCTCTTAATATTTTGGGCTTAACCTCCCAATCTCCTTTCACAGAACAACCCTCATTCCAGAAATCATTGTTATAACACAATTTTGCATTGCTTCTAGATGGATAATTTGTAGATTTTGTGACCGAAATTATAAACAACACTGTCAGCCTTAGATATTTGCCAATATCACCTTGCCTAATGTAAAAACAAAGAACTGCAGATGCTGGGTTTACAAAAAAGACAGAAAGTGCTGGAGTTACTCAGCAAATGAGGCAGCATCCCTGGTGAACATAGATAGGTGACTTTTCGGATTGGGACCCTTCTTCAGGCTCAATTATTCAGAGTCTGAAGAAGGTTCCTGACGAGAAACGTTCCCAATCCATGTTCTCCAGACATGCTGCCTGACTTGCTAAGTTACTTCAGCATACTGTTTCAGTTTTCACTTTGCCTAATCCTAGCTGCTTACTTTCCCTCTTGGAGTTTTATTACTAATGAACAGAAATACAAGATACTTCATCCTTTCATTCAAAATTTATGTAGTTTATAAACTTTGGAGGATTCACCATAGCTAATAAGAATCTGAAAATTACAAAGTAATCATTTTTTTCCTACTCCAATGTATTCTGCCTTAGACAATAGACAATAGGTGCAGGAGTAGGCCTTTGGCCCTTCTAACCAATCATCTAATTAATAATAAGATTAAATGAGAAGTTACCAAGTTTGAAGTTTGATCGTTATTTTATGAGGAGTAACGATGAGGGATTACGTGAAGAAGCCCCGCCTGGCGCATGATCGGCATCCTTCAAAGCAGCGGCATGAAAAACCAAATAGCCGGAGTAAGATAGTAAGGCTCAACATAGACTAGAACTACCAGATGATCATTTATTTTATGAGGGTTGGGAGGGCACATAATCCCTCATTGTTACTCCTCATAAAATAACGATCAAACTTCAAACTTGGTAAGTTCTCGTTTAATCTTACTATTTTACTTCGGAGTCACGTGAGTGACTACGTGAAGATTTTGTAGCTCTGTGTTTTTTATGTCGTAGATTCATTCCATACGACACTCTGGCTAAGTCAACACAGTAGTGAGTAAATAATATATCTTTTAAAACATTGCTTCAGTTATGTAATAAGTCTTTTAATTATAAAAGAACAAAAGTGATAACCCCTTTATCCCAGGAGAAAGTTTACAATAAACTGATAAAGGTATAAAGTGATACCATAAATCAATAATATAAATCGATAGTAAAACAAAGCAAAGAATCACAGAGAACCCAATACCGCGTGTCCAAAGCCTGGCACCGTGAGAACAGGTTTATCGTAGAACTTTGAAAAAGTTTCTTCTTTACACCACCCTGCGGCCTCTAAATATTTGATCGAGCGGCACGTCCTGTACCTTCGCCGCGGATATAGCTGCTGCCCTGGTGGAGTGAGATTTAAACACATCAGTGTCTACTCCTGCTAAATCCAAAACCTGTTTTAACCATCTAGAAATGGTTTGTACTGATACTTTTGTATGTGTTTTTTTGTGCGTAATCAATAACGCTGTCTCACCACCCTGAAGACTCTTGGTTACTTCAATATATTGAGTCAAGTGTCTAACTACACATAGTGTTTGATCAACAGGGTAAGATTTAAACATTACCTTTGTTCCAGTTTTCCCTGGTCTGCTTTGTTTGATTAGATCATAAACATAAAACACAATGTTATCTGAAGCCATATGCATGCAATCTAAACACAACATTTGCAATGTTTGTACTCTTTGTGCTGACACTAATGCCATTAACATAACGACTTTAAATGTTAACTTCTGTAAAGACATTGACGTGATTGGATTCCATTGCCTAAGCAAAGTAAGCACAATGCTGACATCCCAAATTTCTGTATAGCTTGATTCTATTAAAAATCTCTTCCATAAACCTGGATATTAGTGGATGAGACCCGATTGATCCACAGTCAGAAATTTGTCCTAAATAGGACGATAAAGCACTACGAGCACTATTAATGGCACTATAGCTTAAGTGCTGATCAAAATGCAACCCCGCAAGGAACTCCAATACATTTGATATGTTCACAGTATGATAAGATATATTTGACTGTCTAAAAAAGACTTCCCATTTCTTTATATGCGACATGTATTGTTTTTTAGTGCTATCTCGCCAAGCCGAAGCTATAACATCCATGGTCCTATCAGCCAGTCCAAGCCCTTGCAGTGGTCTGGTCAAAACCTGCAGATTAACAAATTCATATGATCATGTAATGGATGAATTTCTTTTGTTACTGGTTGCACCAACAAATCTCTGCAGCTAGGAATTGTCATAAATGGTTCCCTAATCATTTTAAGCATCAATGGGAACCATGCCTGTGTAGGCCAATTTGGAACCACCAATAAACCTGTGGCAGAATCTTGCTCTATTTTCATAAGACATTGCCTAACCAGGCAGAATGGGGGAAACGCATAAAAGAACATATTCCCCCAATGTAATACGAATGCATTTACTGCTACTGCTCCTGGATCGGGTTCCCAGGACACGTATTTTGGCAATTGGTGATTTAATCTAGACGCAAACAGATTAATGTCTGGTAAGTCTGAAGAAGGGTCTCGACCCGAAACGTCGCCTATCTCCTTCGCTCCTTAGATGCTGCTGCACCCGCTGAGTTTCTCCAGCCTTTTGTGTACCCACAAACAGATCAATGTCTGGTAATCCATACCGATTGACAATATTATTGAAAACTTGTGGATTTAACATCCATTCTGTATTGTCTTTAAATTTCCTTGATCTGTTGTCTGCCACAACGTTGTCTTTACCTGGGAGATAAATTGCTGAAAGCCAAATTTTATTATCAATACACCAATGCCATATCTGATTAACCAGACAATCACATGAAAATGATCTTACACCACCCATGTGAATAATATATGCAACAACATGCATTTGTAATATCAATAATTTTGTCTATTGGTAAAGTTACTAACATGGTAACTGAATTAATCACAAACCCCAAATATTCAATTGTTTGGGATGGCTGTAGTTTAGATTTTGTTGGATGGATCAGGAACCCTAACCTTTTAAACAGGCTTGTAGTTGCTTCAACTGATTTTTTCAGCTGCCTCCTGATTAGTACTGACAATGTGTCATCCAGATAAACCATAACAATGTGTTTTTGTGCCCTTAGCTGTGCAAGTGCTGGTTTCAACAACTTTGTGAACAGCCTAGGAGCTGAGCTTAATCCATTAGGTAATGCTTAATATTGCCACAGCTGTCCCATCCAACTAAATTTTAAGTACCTTCGAAAATGACGATGAATTGGTACTGAATAATACGCATCCTTTAAATCTATAGTACACATGTAACAACCTGGTGATAACAACTGTCTTGCAGTGTTGAATGTATCCATCTTAAAATGTTTATAGTGGACAAATGTATTAAAGTGTGTAAGGTCCAGAATGATTCTACAACCACCATCTTTTTTAGGTCTTTAAAATATATTTGATACAAATTGCTGCGGATGCTTAACAGTTTTCTCAATAACTCCTTTTTTAAACAATTTGTTTACTTCCTCTTTAATTTCAGCTTTATCAGGTGCAGAGAACATCAAAACACGATTAGGTTTATTCTGTACCGGTGGATCAGTACCTTCTACAAATTTTATTGTAGCTCCTGATACAGTATCTAATATATGCCGGTCAGATGTTATACAGTCCCATTCATCATAAAACAATTGTAATCTACCACCAATTGGAGGTTCATCCAAAGATTCTTCTGTGAAAGAATAAAGTTTTTGTACCTCTCCAAACGTACGTGCTGGTCTCCTTCTCCCCACACATGGGTGAACATTAGGCTGTGCTGGATGGTAATACTTCCTTACCATACTCCTGCCTCTGCTTGTTCCAGCTCCAAAATCAAATCCCCTTCTTATCGCATCGTACCTTCTTTGGCCAAAGATGAAGGGTCTCATGAGGCTAATAGATTTTGCCTCTTCATCCATCTCTTTCATTTGTTTGGGCAGGTTTTCTCCGAACAAAAAACCAGGAGTTTGAACATTACTTGTTCTGCACAGCCCTGCAAATCTAGGGTGCAAAATGGGCCGAATCGCAATTTTCCTCATACAATTGAGCTCAAAAATGAATTGCAGAATAAACCCAACATATCTTTTTAAATTTTGGTCATTGCAGAACCTTCCACTTGCTTCCCAAAAGCAGTGATCCCAGCTGAAATAAGTTTGAGGATTCTTTGAAAACGTTTTTCCTGTGCCCGCATAACTGATGACATTAGCGTCCAAATAGTCGGATTCACCGTAGGTACCCTCAGTGAGGCACAATTTATCGGTGTTTATATAAATCTGCTGTTTCAACCATAACAGCTCTTGAAGCTCGTGAGATACCAAGTAATTAATGTTGGCAGCCAGGTTTTCTTCAATGGCCTCACCACTTACTTCAGGTATAGCAAAGCTTCTTGCCACATCAGGCACACCTGGTTTCATCTTTTTATATTGTGGTGGGTACTCATGACCAACATCACCTCCCTCAGAATCTGTCTCTTGCAGCCCTGGTACTCCTGAGACTTCATCAAAGGAGACTTCCTCCAGCCCAATTTCTGGGTCTGGATTATCAAATTCCCAATTTGGCATAATGCCATATTCTTGAAATGCAAACCCCTCAGGGCCTGTAAGGGAAAATTCTGGGTTCTTGGACCCTTGGTTGATAATAGTCTGGAGAACTTTCTCCATACGTTCCATTTTTAGCCACATGGCTTTTCTATCCGGAGGACTTTCATTATCAGAGTCATCAGAAACCACGGGCCTCACGGATTTCTTTTTACTTTTCTTTGGCACAGGGATTTCCTCCGCGGCTTCTGTTAGTGGAGTAATTATAGGCTCGCTAACAGGTATTTCCACGGCCACCGGTATCGGAACCGGCTCCGCACTAATCTCATGTCCCGACTGTTTATCGTCTCCCTGGGATACTCGTTTAACCCGCGGTGATTTCTTTCTGGATTTTTAACATTTTTATTTTAAACTCCTCCTGGCACTGCACGCCAGCGTAATGGAGTTTGAAACATGCCCTGTAAGTAAATTAAATGTACTTACCTGCGGGCCTGTTCCTTACCGCTGGTGGAGCTGCACTCTGCAGCTCTTTGCCTACCGACAGCATCGACGTAATGAACAATCATGCGCCAGGCGGGGCTTCTTCACGTAGTCACTCACGTGACTCCGAAGTAAAATGTAATATTTTGCCTCCAATCTTATGACCCGTCATTTCTATTATATGGCGGTTTGTAAATTCAGAAATATTCGGACAGTTTGCTCAATCCAGTTCTTGTGTAAGGTCAGAAAAACACACCGCCGCACCTCCTCATCCCCCCACCTTTCACTGCTGTTCCTGCGGCCATACCAACCTTTTACCGCCTCAGTGAAGAATTCAAGCTCCAGGCCTTGCTGCTGCAGCTGCCCGTGAAATGAAACCATCCATTCCCTGGGCCTTACACTGCAGATCCTTAGGCCCTGCCCCTGGATATCCCGGTGCCCTTTTGACTGCTTATGGTACCATTAGCCTTTAAAACTGCAATGAAATGCCTCTGATAATCAGAAATGTTTGAAAATATGTATATTTTTAATTGTTTGCATTAGTTTATTTATTAAGTTTCTCCGCATGATATGTGACCCCATTTAAATGACTCCCACTATGCAATAAACGTATCTGCCTGCTCACTGGATCAGCACAAGCAAGATTTGCTGCTTAACCTGGTGCTGAATCCTGCATTAGAGAGGGGGGTTGGGTATGTTGGCATTTGATCTCCAGTGCATTTCTTACTTCTAAGTTTCTAAGTTGGCATTCAAAGTTGTTGCCTGGAAGGCACCATCGGGGTATGGTTTTGGCAGATATGTTAGTGGCATTTAAGAGGTTTTTCAATAGGCTCATGGAGGATGGAGGAATATGTATCAAACGCAGGTAGAGGAGATTAGTTTAACTTGGCATAATTTTCGGCATGGGCATCGTGGGCCAACGGGCCTGTTTATTCATAAGTAATAGATGCAGAATTAGCTCTCTGGCCGAGTGTGATTCAGAGAAATAGAACACTAAACATAGAACAGTACAGCACAAGAACAGGCTCTTCGGGCACATTGTCTGTGCCGGACATGATGCCAAGACTATCACCTATCTACACATAACCCATATCCCGTCATTCTCTGCATTTCCACACAGTAGCACAGAAGTAGAGTAGCTACCTCACACTGCCAGAGACCTGGGTTTGATCCTGACTATGGGTACTGTTTTTACAGAGTTATAATCTCCCTGTGACTACATGCATTTTCTCTAGGTGCTCCATTTTGTAGGTTAATTGGCTTTGGTAAATTGCCGCTGGTGTGTACGACATAGAACTAGTGATGGATGGTCAGCATGGACTCGGTGGGCCGAAGGGCCTGTTTCCATCCTGTACCTCTAAGCTAAACTGAACTATCCTAAAGTCTTTTAAATGCCACGGATGTATCTACTTCTACCACCACCTCCAGCAGTGCGTTCCATACAAATACACCCACTGGTTTCCCCTTGTCACCCCTGTTAGTTATTCATCCATTTTTTATCTTTGTAATTTCCCTTACATTGTACCTTGGTCTCTGGAGCTATGTTTATTTTTTGTTAAGCATTTCAATATGTGCAGGCAATCTCTAAACTTTTTTCAATAATTTTTGCTCTTTGACACTTTATGATCCCCAAAATTTACTCCTTTTCTCAGCAACAATATGAGCTCTCATTTTTTTTTAAAGCCTTACCATTTTTAACCTCTTTCATTTGCATGGATGGACCAGTTTTCTTACAGAGTTTTTATTTGTCAATTATATATATTTATGGAAAATATTGAAATATTTGAAATTTTATAATCGTGCATTTGCTAGCAAGCTGTTCAGTCTAAATTCCCAATTTATCTTAACAACTTGTCTCATATACCTGTTTAATTGAATCCATGTTAGGCATGTCACAGTTAAACATTTACAATTCTGTTTGTTTGTGATTATTATTCCCGAAAGAATCGCCTGTTATGAGATCACTTGTTAATGCCATACAAGGCACAATCTAAAATAGCCCGTTGGTTCCACAGTGGTTCTTGGAAACTGTCCTGAATGTTTTAATATATCAGTCTGCTTAACATCAGTTTCTGAGAAATAGCAATTTTTACATGAAGGATTTTTTTCAATCCCAACCCTCACTTTTAAGTAATCTTTTCACAGATGCCAGAGCGTTGCAACATTTGCGGGCAATTCCTCTTAAAACAGCTAAAACAGTCTTTTATGATT
This sequence comes from Okamejei kenojei, assembly GCA_035221665.1. Classification (NCBI taxonomy): domain Eukaryota; kingdom Metazoa; phylum Chordata; class Chondrichthyes; order Rajiformes; family Rajidae; genus Okamejei; species Okamejei kenojei. The sequence goes on from CM069156.1 coordinate 6,497,892, forward strand.
GTTTCTTCTTATTATCTAGCTCTTCCAGCACTAGGAAAGTTATTAGCACATGTCAGTCATCGCTATATTAAAGTAACTCTAGGAACTATCGATCTTTGTTTGACCCGCGCCACCAGCACAACTTTGAGTACAAACAAAACAAGGAAGCATGGCATTTGGTTAGTGGGGAGGTGAGACCACAGGTGTGATTGTAATGACAGAGATTCTACCGCTCCCTCTACCCCCAGCATTATTCTAGCTCAGTGATAATCACTCGAAACATTCTAGTAGAGCTTAGAGAAAGGCTGTTGTTTCACAAGGGAGATCAGGGAATGCCATGTTCATTATTTCACTGAAACATGGTTCATTCCTGACTCACCTTCTTCTTCTTGCGTATGGCGTGCACAGCCTAAAGTTGTGAGACAACTTGTTCTGTTTGATCTTCTGTTTGTGCACGCCAGGTTGATTGCATTCATTGAAACAGGGTGGACCACGTGAAGGTTGCAATCTTCCACCCCCTGACTCACCTGACCCTTTTGCACAACCTGACAGTTTCTCCATTTATCATATGGACCACACATAATCCCCAGGCGGGCGGGGGGTGGGGGGGGGGGGGGGGGGGGGTGGGGGGGGGGTAGCAGCGGCAGTGTCTGCTTTTTGGTCAGTGCTTCATGGTGCACTGATGAGCCGGTCTGCGCTCAATTCTGTTTCCCTGACCTGGAATACCTGTTCTTAAAATGCTGTTTCATCCCACCTACTGTGGGAATTCAGCTCCATCATGGTGAATATGACAAACTAATCTGAATCTGAATCCATTGTTCCAAACCTCAACAGAGTCATATTGTGTGATGCCACATGCAGCCATGTTAATTAGTTTTATTGTATTCCACGAACCTAATAACAATACACTTATCTTCAACTTGTGTATTATATTTATATATGATTAAGTGAAATAAAGGAAGAGAGCAAATGAAGCATAATGAAATAAAACAAGATTTAATACAGTTTGCAGTGAAAGGTAACAAGATGAATTGGCTTACTGGAATCCTATTACGCAAAATGCAGTTTGTTTTTTAATCTAAACAATTTGTTTATTTTATATTGTAATTTAACCCTGTTTTCATGTTAGCAATTGGTATGATTTCTCTTGTCTGTTTTAAGAAATCCCTTTGAACAAGACCTTTTAAAATGAGTATTATTTGCGTTTAATAGATAAGTCTGTCAGTCGATAATAGGTTATGATAACATGCCAGATGACATAGGCAAAAAAATTGCAGCTGAACAAACAAAAGCATTTTGGATGATGACATTTTCAGAATAATGGTAGAAGTCTCAGGATGAACATATTACCAGGACCTCTATGGGAAGAGCTGAACAATTATTCACTTTATCTAACGTTAGATTTAAATTTAAATTGTGATTGGTATAGTAGGCTCAAACTGACTTCCTTTTATATAGTTTAATTTGCCGTGGTTATGATTCATCGGAACTTTATGTAGTGTAGGTGTTGGGCTGTAACTATATTTAGACTGCTGACTGTCACTAAAAGGCAGATCTGTTTCTGAGCATGATATGCTTCCCCTTTATTAACTAGTTTGTTGTTGAAATGCCTGTGTACGTTCTACATCTTAATTTGGGTGACCCTCAGATGAAATGTTACAAAAATGCTCGCATATTTTCTGGAAGGGAAGCTGCTAAAAGCTTTCTCAGTATTTTCAGGGCACTAGGTTAAAGCTTCCTGAATTAGTACGTGTTTTATTTTGTTTTTTTTTTGTTTTTGTTTTTTTTTTAAATTTCAAAATATACTTTATTCGAATGATAAATATATACAATACATTAACCTTGCGGAAAATCCATCCGACATTTTCGGAGGCTGTACAATAGATCAATACAGTTTAGACATTTCTTTCCCCCAAATTTCCACAAATCAGTCCCCCACTCGTGCCACAGTGGCGTGGGATACCTTCCCTTATATTGAGGGGCGTCTCCACCATACCGTACCCCCCCATGTCCAGCAGCGGAAGGGCGTTAGACTGCGGCCCTCCCCCACCGAGCCTTGGCGTTGGCTGCACCGAGCTTCAGTGCGTCCCTCAGCACGTACTCCTGCAGTCTGCAGCGGGCCAGTCGGCAACGTTCCCTGACGGACATCTCGCTCTGCTGGGTGGTGAACAATGCTCGGGCAGACCAAAGGGCGTCTTTTACCGAGTTGATGACCCTCCAGCAGCACTCGATGTCAGCCTCTGAATGTGTCCCTGGGAACAGTCCGTAAATCACCGAGTCCTCTGTGACGGAGCTGTTCGGGATAAAGCGTACCAGGGACCCTTGCATTTTTCTCCAGACCGGGTGCGACGGGCCACAATGTACAAGTCGGCAGACAACGGGGGTAAAAGCGTGCCCAACGTCGCCCTCATTCTGATGGCCACCTTCGTGTGTGGCTGCATCAGGCGGAGTGTAGAGCCAAGGCACGTGGGCACCAAGTGTCACTACCTGCTGAGGTTCTACCTGTCCCCGGTGTTGAGAAGGATGGGCCTGGCGCAGGTGCCACGCAATGTGCCAGTCAGCTGGACATTGCCGCCCCATCTGTCGTCGGTGGAAGGGTTCTTCCGGACCAACACCTTTGACCACATGTCCATCGGGCAGTGGTCAGCACAGAATGTCCTGCAGGCACTGCAGGGAAAGGACTCTATGGACCCAGTGGCGTGGTTCCCTGAGCAGACTGCCCAGCTTGTCTGGCAAAATGCCTCATTGCCAGAACTCACCAACAAGCACCAAGACCTGGCTTGGCTGGCGGTGAGGGGAGCCCTCCCAGTCAGATCCTTCCTGCACCGTCGGAACTTCACTACCAGCGCACGCTGCCCTCGGGACGGCTGCTATGGCGAGGAGACGGTTGCCCACCTCTTTACAGAGTGTGGGTTTGCTAAAAGAGTCCTGAATTAGTACGTCACTGTGAAAACTTACAGTTTCTGAGGGCAGGAGTAACTGCATTTGGAAAATCCTATTACTTTTGCACTGATTTGACACGCCTCTGTTTAAGGCTGGTAGTTTAATTATAGTGATCTAAATTTGCTTATGATAATATGTAATTTGGGTCAACTCTGACGAGGAACTGCTTGTGCAGTAACTTAAGAACGATTCATCATTTGCTGCAGCTTTATTTTTAAGCTAATTTGACTTATTTCTTGAACTGTTAAATCAAAATTAGATTTAGAGATTCAAATGTATTATAAGTTCACAAATGCTTCAAGGAGCTGTGTATTTAAATGAAAAAAAGTGGCTTAAGGCTGCATAATGCCATGTCTTTCAATCTCACTTCAAGGATGAGGATACCTTGATCATAATTTCCCATTTCAGCCATCAAAAGGGAAAAAAATCAGATTTTCTAATTAATGAAGACCTCTTGTGAGGGGCCCGTCCTTTATTTGACGTTCCCTTTTCGTTAACAAAAATCAAAATGTTCCATCCTTTCTCCACCCCTCCAGGCCCCACCATACTGCATCTACATTTACAGTTGTCTCCTCACTTTGAATGTGCTCAGTCAATTCCATACTATGGAAAAGCCAGTCAGCCAAGAGCTTAGAAAGCCTGGAACAACATTTCTCTATGGCGAGTTGCCTCAGCTATAATCAGTGGGAGTCTTGCATTGTGTTACAAGATAAGATAGATTGAGATAATTCCAGCTGTGGCATTTTATTCTTTGGTGCAATTGTGAGTAACAATTTCCAGCATCTTGAAGAAACAAAGAACTGCAGATGCTGGTTAATACACAAAAGGCAAAAAGTGCCGGAGTAACTCAGGCTGGTCAGGCAGCATCTCTGGAGAACATGGATGGATGATGTTTCGGATCGATATCCTTCAGATTGATTGTGTCAAATGGAAGAGAGCTCAAAAATGGGAGAGGCAGGTCTATAAATGTCTATTATATGACTGTTATCTTGACTACACTTGCTCCCACCCTGCCTCTTGTAAAGACGCTATTCTCTACTTTCAATTTTTTAGTCTTAGCTGCATCTGCTCCCAAGATGAGTCTCCATTCTAGGACATCCAGGATTATCTCCTTCTTTCATAAACGTGGTTTCCCCCCCTTCTGTCATTCAATCATAGATGGCTCCCTCACCCGCATCTCCTCTGTATCCTGTAGTCCTTCTCTTGCTCCCCCTCCCCCCTACAATCACTCTGAAGAAGGGTCTTGACCAAAATCATCACCTATCCATGTTCTCCAGAGATGCTGCCCGACTAGCTGAGTTACTCCAGCACTTGTTCTTTCCAACATCTTGAATCCATCTGTTCATGGTTGAAATCCACAGTTTCACTCTGCATAATATGCCCAGGCCAACTCTGACTGTTTGCCTAACTTGGCTGGCTGTGGAGCATGACTCCAAGGCTGAAAAATTGATTAACCTTCTTTTAGTGCAGTATTTACTAGTTTAAATTATATCTTAATACTATTTTTTAAAGTCCTATAATTCAGCAGGGTCTTTTCTGAATGGATGGTCATTGCAATGTAGCATAGAATGTGGCAGTCCCAACAATTGAGAATTATTTTGAGGCTAGGAAGTTGAAAGCCATCTTGACTTTGACCTCCATGGGGAAAGCAGTCCAGTTTCGTGTAGGAAGGAACTGCAGATGCTGATTTAAACTGAAGATAGAGTGGGGTACCTCAGCGGGACAGGCAGCATCTCTGGAGAGAAGGAATGGGTAACATTTCAGGTCAAGACACTCCTTCAGAGTCTGACAGTCTGTCTCCGGTTTCACGTGTTCATTTGTTTTTGAAGTCAAGGTAGCTGACAAATCTTGGTGAGAATAAAGAATAGTGTTTGTTCTGTACTTTTCAATAACATAGATAGAGGATAGACACAAAATCTGGAGTAATGCAGGGGTCAGGCAGCATCTCTGGAGGAGAAGAAGAGGTGACGTTCCAGGTTAAGACCCTTCTTCAGACTCTGAAGAAGTCTGAGGAAGGGTCTTGATCCGAAACATCACCTATTCCTTTCCTCCAGAGATGCTGCCTGACCCGCTGGGCTACTCCAGCTTTTTGTGTCTTCAAACCAGCATCTGCAGTTCCTTCCTACACACAGATAGAGGAAACAGGTTAGTAACAGCTCCTTGTCCTGTAAATAAGAATGGCTGTGTATCAGACCAGTGAAGTTGAAATCATGTGGTAATCAAAGTTTGGGCATTACACAAGTATTGACAATACTTCAGGGGAAAGAAAACGGAAGACTGCAAATGAAGGTCCCACCAAAATGTCAGGAGCCAAGTTCCAAATCCTGACTTGCAGCAACATTTTGTTTTTAGAGAGGTCTAAGCTGCACTGTCCACCATTTTAAGTAAAGGTTTTACATAATTGAAGTACACATTATGATATGTGCTTCATTGACAAAGCCTGATGAGTCATTGTTTAAACTTACCTGTTCTTTAAAATTTGAATTTTGGATTTTGCTATTAACATGCAAAGGCATGCTGCGTGACATATGCTATCCTGTGAGTTCAGAAAACTTCCTTTAATCTATTTTTGTAAAAGGGAATAGATCATGGTTCAAAATCTGCAAACTCAGTGATTGGAAATACCGGTAGTTAATATTCAGCACCATTACACGATGAAACTAATTGTAAACTGTAGAGCACCATTATATACAGTTAAATATAGAAACCAGAATTGCTTCACAGGATCCATTGTGTTGCAACTTTCTTCAGCAAAGTCAGGAAAATTGAACTGATGAGGATGTGTAACGCTTAGAAAACTAAACGGTGTGTAAAGGAAACCACACAAATATAAGTGAGTTTAAATGGTAAACTGCTCACCAATCTCTTTGGGCCTAAGAACCAAAGTGTGTGCATTGTTATTTCCTTAAAAATAAATTCAGATTTTGATACAGAAGTATTTAACATTTTACAGTTGCTTATGATTCTGCTGCAACGTTTACTTCAGGAATGTATTAAAAAAAAAGTTTAAAACTATACCTGACCTGAGCAGGGTAGCAAACCATTGCTTTACCACAAGGTGCAGCAAAGATTAATAAAAAGAGATTGGTAGTGGGTGTGGGAGGATGGTTTTGTGGTTGGGGGTGGGATGGAATGGTTGTCAAATTAAAAAACTACTTGTGTTTTTTTTTAAACATGCAGATGTGCTGAGTAATTTTGTGGATTTGGGTAATTCATTTTTTTTTAAATGGTGTAGGTGGTATTTCCACGATAAATTTGGAATACTAATTGGTGTATGCACACACATAGTATGTAGATATATATACTTACATCTGTCTGTCTGTCTGTCTGTCTGTCTGTCTGTCTGTCTGTCTGTCTGTCTGTCTGTCTGTCTGTCTGTCTGTCTGTCTGACAAAATGCTGGAGTAACATAGCGTGCCAGGCAGCATCTCTGGAGAGAAGAAATGGGTGACGTTTTTGGTCAGAGACCATTCTTCAGCATCTGCAGTTCTTTCTTACAGATAGATAGATAGATAGATAGATAGATAGATAGATAGATAGATAGATAGATAGATGTGTGTATGTATATATATGCATATATTCACGGGTATGCCACGTATATGTGTGGGTGTCCTCTGGGTTTGTAGGTTAATTGGTCTCTGTAAATATTGGGAGTAAGTGACAAAGTGGGGTAATATAGAACTAGTGTAAACAAATGATCGATAGCCATTGTGGACTCGGTGGGCCATAGGGCTTGTTTCCATGTTCATTCGTTTATTTCTTTCTTCCTTCCTTCCATCCACCGACTATTAAAACTTCCTTTCATTCTTGAACCTCCAATAAATCTTTATTCATCCAAACTGTTTGTGGATATATGACCGGACCTCTTGTTAAGTATGCCAATGAGGGCAAAGGACCAGTTTTCAACAATTTGTTCTCTGCTAAACCCTCACTGGAGCAATATATAGTTCCAATCCGTTTGTCCACTTGAAACCGTAAATATATTAGAATAAATCCTTGCCCAAATCTTTTATGTTTTATATTTTAATTTCCCCATTGTTTTGAAAGGCTGATTCTGATTGAAAGTTTTCAGTATGTTTTATCTGTCGAGAATGTCAGGATTAGTTGGTTGCAAACATTCTTGCAGTGTGATCAGATAAAGTGATATTTTCTGCATTAAATGCTAAAATATACAATTGTTACATCTTTGGGAATTAATTTTATCAACTGAAACTGATGTTTACAGGTAGTGCCATCCAGCAGCAATAAACTACAATCCCTCTGAGGCAAGCAAGTTACATTACTAACAAACCCTCCAGTTTTCTATACACCCTCTACCTTTCTAAGAACTTTTTTTTATTGTCTTTAATATTTTGCTTGTAATAGCAGCAAAACATTCCATGAATTATAGGTGGGCTAGAGAGAATGTTTTGAATTTCTTAAATTAACCTGTCTTTTCCATCTACTGCCACCTAATCCTAAGGGAATACATTTTTCAAATTCTTTGTTTTCTTCTGGAAAGATCTAAATGATGTAACATTGTTGTAAGATCTAAAGTAGTTATAAAATATCCCAGGTTGAATAGGATGCCACATTATTCAGCATCAGAGATTTTTTACAAGATGTGAGTATTTCCGCAGCAAGGTTTCCTGGTATGAATCTAAAATGCTTAATCATCTCCATGGGGAATGCCATAATTGGGAGGTCTGGACATTCAGACACTTCAATTTCATGTTTTAAGTATGAGTATGACATTCTATATATAGATATAATTGCTGAATCATGCAGGATGCTTGGTTTTGTTAACTACCTAATATAATATTGTTAGTCTCCTGAATACATGACTTATGTGCTGTTTTCAAACATATGTTGTGAATTTACGTGCGGCACTAGCTATCCTCATTCCTGCATTTTTCTTTCTATTTGGAAGCTATTGCTAAGCTGCTGCACTAAGGAAAAGGAAAGCAAAGAATTCTTGCTGAACCTTCTAATGCTGCTTCTCAAAAAATGCAGGAAACTAGAGTGCACCAGTCAATACTTAAAACCTGTTCACTATTTAAATAGCTGATCTGTATCTTAACTTTGTTCAAAGTCCTGACCTTTCTTGCTCAACAAAAATGTATTCGTTTCAATTTTGAATTTGAAAAATTTCCAATTGAGAAATTAAGGAAATGAGAGAACGCAGGGGAAACCACACACAGTCACATGGATACAAGGGCAGAATGTATACAAAGGCATAAAAAAAATGTAGATGGTAGAATTCTGACAGAAAATCAGGAAGTGCTAGAAATACCCAGCTGGTCGGGTTGCATTCTGTGGAGAGAAAAACTGTGAGCGTTTCCTGTAAATGATCCTTCATCAGAACTGGAGAAGCCAGCAAACAAATGTGTTTTATGTTGCATGGAGGGGAGGGCTGGAGAGAACAAAGGGAATGTCTATGCAAGGTTGGAGACCAAAGATTTCCAGATGATAAATGCTTTTCAAATCCAGTAGGCCTTGTTATAACGGACCACGGGGCTTGGGGGGGGGGGGGGGGGGGGGGAAGGGAAGAAATGGTGTGTGTTATTGCCGATTGTCTACTATGACTGAGTGACGGGGGTAAATATTAACTGGTTTAACCCAAGGCCAGGTGGGAAGATAAAACATGGCATGGGAGGAGGGAGGTTGATATGGTGGGAATTCAAAGTCGGAGAAGCCGCAGAGCCCCTGGCCCCACACGTGGTGTGCCAGGGATAGGCACGGTACTCATGCCACCTTCATGCTGCTCCCTCTCTCCGCTCCCACAAGCGGAAGCTCTCGTCACATGGCGCCAAGTCATTGTGTAACCTGGCGGAAGTGGGGATGGTGCAACCTGAGCCTCC